>PVIR01011204.1:25484-47901 GCA_004026965.1 Petromus typicus
TCACAGCAATCCTCCTGCCTCTGCCTCCCAAGTGCTGGGATTACAGGCGTGAGCCACCACGCCCGGCACTGTGGTATGTGGTACTGGTTGCTGCTGGGTGTGGGTCTCCACACCCAGTATTGTTATGTGGTTACCGGGGAATCGAACCCGGGCCCTTGCGCTTGCAAGACAGGCGCCGGAACCACTGAGCTAACTCCCCAGCCCTCTTCATTTAAATTTTGATATGTAGTCATACTGGCTTTTGTATGTGTGAGTATGTGCCCCTACCTGCTTAAATACCTCAGAGAAACAGAAAATCTCTGTCCTGGGCCTAAATTATGTCCTTGTTCAGAATCATGGCTGTTTTCAGTATAATAACAGAATGTTCAAGAGTGTAGGCACTGAAGCAGTGTAGTAGCTGCTGGCAGAAGAAAGAAGTAATCACCTTTGTCCTTTGCTCCAGGGTTCTGTTGACAAGAGCCCCTTCTGTGGCATAACATTGTGTTATTGTGGCACCACTTAGCCTTGAATCAACTTAATCAGAAATAGGAGAAGGCAGCTAATACACAAACATACATCTGTAAGGGGAGGACCTAGCCTCTCCTACTAGACAGCTGTGATGTGCCTAATTTGGGGAAGGATTCGAGGCAAGGATCAATGATTCATCAGTGGTCAATTCTTGGCCAAAATATCAATGTATGGCCACTAAGCTCAGAGCAGCAAGATAGATGCCCTGGGGATTAAAGACAGACAAATAAGGGTTGTAGCAGAAGGGAAGGCTGGGGAGACACAGGTCTAGAAGACTGTATTGTTGGTCTTCACTAGGACCAAGCTGTGCCAAATAATACCTTTGCTTCGGAGCTTCACTCTAGCATGTTCACTTACTCTTATTGGGCAAACATTTCAATGTGAGAGAACCTCTCTATGAAATATATTTATTTATATTTTCAGTAAACTAGCTTTCAAGTTTTGTTGCATGATACCATGGAAAGTATAGTGAGTGTGTGTTCATGCATGCTAGTATACACAGGGTTTGATTGGCAAATAGGGAATTGATGTTCCTTTTAGGAGAGGCAAGATCAACATGTGAATTTATATCCTAGGAACCCAAGTCAATGTATGTATGATTCCACATGTGGTACATACCAAGTACAATGGTTCTTCAGTTCATGACTTAATTCATTCCATGACTCTGGAGGAACATAGCCACATTCCTGTTCATGCAGGGAAGATGGCTGTGGTCATGCGCTTTAGCTCATGTAGAGTTTGTGAATGGAAATAAAATTGTGCCAAACACTTCTTTTAGCAAACCAAATTGTTCCCGAAAAGAAGCACCGATGAACTGAGGTAGCACTGAATTTACCCAGAGACAAAGAGAGATACCAGTTTCTATAGGAGGGCCCAGAGAAACATGTTGGTTTTTTTATTGCTGTTTGAGACAACATATTGCTTACTGCTGTCTACTTCAGGTTGGCCTTGAACGCACAGTGATGTCTTGCCTCAGTCTCCCAAGTGGCTGGGATTATAGGCATGTATCACTACTTTCAGCACAGAAAAATACGTGCAAGTATAGAACAGTTGGAAAGTGTTACAGCTTATGTCTAGATGACCCCACAAAGCCCCATGCAGTCACTGGTGGGGCTTTTCAGACATGGCTGGATCTAGAGTGTGTAATGCTGGGACTGATTCATGATACAAAGCTAGAAGGAATGGTGCTAGGAGCAAGGGTGAGAGTGTTACCAGGCCTAAGAGAGGGTAGACTAGATACAGCAGAGGAAACAGAAACAGACTTGCTGCTTGTCATTTGCTTGCTTTTGCTATCTTCTGCCTGCCATGGATTGTTTCTTCTCTGCCATGGCACCCTCACAACCAGCCAACTATGGACTGAAACCTCTACAAACTGAGCTAAATAGACTTTTCCACCTTTAACTTTGGGCATTGAGTATTTTGTTTCAGCAATGGGAAAGTAAGGAAGACAATTCAAATAAAACAGTGAAAGATAAGACAGAGAGAGAGAACAGCAACAAAGAAAAGGATTCAAAGGCAGAAGAATGTTCATCAACTGATAAAGATGTGACTTTTTAAAAAAATAAAATGGAGTAATACTCTTACATTTTCAATTTTGCTTAATGTTATTATGGTAGTAATCTTCTTGAAATAATTTCATTTAACTCTACCTCTTCTAAAAGTGAACTATTTTGTAAAACAAGTTATGACTGTAATTCTAGTGGAATTATTATTTTTCAAATTAAATGAGAGAAACACACCATGAAATAATGCTTTAAAAATATATGTATAAACCAGCTAACCAAAACCATTTTCTTCTCAGCATTCGCTGTCTGAAGGTCACAAGTAACTGTTTTTTTTTCCTTAAAATTTGGATAAATTTGGATTCCACCTGTTGTTCTGTTTATAAAAATTAGCTGTTCAGGACTGGGGAGTTATCTCAATGGTTCTGGCGCCTGTCTTGCAAGTGCAAGGACCCGGGTTCCATCCCCAGTAACCACATACCATACTGGGTGTGGAGACTCACGCCCAGCAGCAACCAGTACCACATACCACAGTGCCGGGCGTGGTGGCTCACGCCTGTAATCCCAGCACTCGGGAGGCAGAGGCAGGAGGATTGCTGTGATGTGAGTTTGAGGATGAGCTCAGGGCGAGCCTGAACCACAAAGCGAGACCCTGTCTCAAAAAAACCTAAAAAAAAAAAAACCCTAAAAAAAAAAATAAATTAGCTGTTCACTTCACTGTCTAGGAGAACTATGGTTACTTTGCTTTGCATACTCATGGGCATGAAATCTGAAATGCTAGCAAACATTCCACTTAGATAGCATCATATATTTATCAAATGGACTCTGTAACATTAGCCAATCACGGCACAGGGATATATTTCAATAAATAAGCATGAGAAATAAGTGAAATCTTTCCACAAAGGAGCCTTGAAGCCTAGGAGCCAATTTATGACAAGAACAAAAATGTGAACTGAGATTTTAGTATCCAGCACAAGAGTAAAGCAAGGGTACTATAAGCCAGGAGATAGTATGAAGAAGCATGCAGCATCTGGAAAATGCTTGAGTTATGAGAAATGGCAGGAAAAATGGCTAAGATGCTGGCTTCACTAGAAAGGTAAGCTGAGGTCACATACGGCATGAGACTCAAATAATAATCATAATGTTGGCTAATAACTATGTCAGGCTTACTCTGTACAGACATCATTCTAAACACTTTAAATACAGAGCCTTAGCATTATAAACCTTTGATATAAGTGCTGTTATTATTCCTAATTTTCAAGGAAATGGAAATACTGAGAGGGTACCAGAAAGATGGCTCAGCATGAAGATACTTGTATTTGGAGAAAAGCATTTCTGGTTATAGTGTGGAGATGTCTTAAGAAGAGATTTTAGAGAAAGATTAGAGCAGAACTGCTGAAGTATGTATGTATACAATAATTCAGGAATTATTTAATAAATACTTAGAATTAGGACAGCAAATAGGCAATAAGAACATATTCAAGAGAAATCTGAAGTGGAAATAACAATACAAAGTGATCAATTGGAATTTAAGGTTTGAGATAGGTTTCCGTAGTTAAAGAATGATCACTAATTATAACATACAGGCCTCACATGGGTGTATAGGTAAATGTTGGTATTACTTCTTGGGACAGAAGACGTAAAAAGAATCATATTTTATAGGTAAATAAAACCAGATATTATTTAATTATACTAGTGCACCAAATGTAAATATAAAATAGTTTGCTGCCCTGACAGACATCTGAGCAAGAGGTAAATCTGGAAGGCAATTTAGTTATAGGGGCACTACACTCAGTAGTGGATTCATTCATTAATAAATCCATGTGATATAAGGGCCTGGAGGTGTGGCCTTGCAAGGGTAGATCTTGTCCTTGACTTCACACATCTCTGTTTCCTGGTTTCCATGAGCTGAGCAGCTTCCCTCTGCCATGACCCTCTACCATGCAACTTCTGCCTCTGACCTGCTGAAGTATGTATGGAACCCACTAAAATGGAGAACCAAAATAAAATTCTCCTACTTCAAGTTATAGACACCAAAAAGTTTGTTGAAGCATACACATACACACACATGCACCTACACACCTCCTCACAAACCCAACCCTTCCCCCCCACACACACACTTGTGCAAACTCATCTCCCATATAGGTCTTAATTGTGGTTTTCTGTATCCAGGCAAGCAAACCCCACTCCAGTGAGAGCTACCAATTTCCCATCCATAAGCTTAACTTATTGTGTATGTGCACCTCCGAGTAGGCAGCCATTTCACCTTTTTATTCTCACTCTTCAACCTAGTTAGTAAAATAACTGGCAATCTTCCATCCTAACATAGTTGGTACACTATATTTAGAATTCATCATAGTGATGATTAAGAAAGCAACTCAGTGCTGTTTTGTAACTCTATCATCTAGAATATACAAAGAACTGTAAAAAATCAGCCTCCCCCAAATGAAGACTCAATTCAAAAGTGGACATCTGAAATGAACAAAAATGTTTCAGATGAAGAAGTAAAAGCAGCAAATAAACATAAAAAGAAATAGTTAACATCATTGGACATTTGAGAGACACAGATGAAAATAACACTGAGATTCCATCTCACTCCACAAGGAACGACTGCCATCATGAAATCAACCAACAAATGCTGGTGAGGCTGTGGGGAAAAAGGAACCCTTCTCCACTGTTGATGGGAATGTAGAGTGGTGCAGCCATTATGGAGATCAATGTGGAGATTCCTCAACAAACTAGGATTAGAGATCCCATCTGACTTGCTATTCCCCTGCTACATATATACATAAAAGAATTAAAAGATTCATATCACAGTGACATATGTGATGACATATCACAGTGACCCATGTTTATAGAAGCTCAGTTTGTGATAACTAAATGTTGGAAACAGCCCAAATGCCTATCAGCTGGAGACTAGATAAAGAAGATGTAGGGGTTTTGTATAAAATGGGGTATTACTCTGGCATGAATAATGATAATTTGAGTAATTTATACTCAAATGGATGAACCTTCAGGACATACTCATAAGTGAAACAAATAGGACACACATGTGTAAATACCCTATCATTTCTCTGATATGAGAAACTGAAGGTGTAAATGAGTTAAAAAATGGGGCCGGGGAGTTAGCTCAGTGGTTCCGGCGCCTGTCTTGCAAGCGCAAGGACCCGGGTTCAATTCTCCGGTAACCACATAACAATACTGGGTGTGAAGACTCACACCCAGCAGCAATCAGTACCACATACCACAGTGCCGGGCGTGGTGGCTCACGCCTGTAATCCCAGCACTCGGGAGGCAGAGGCAGGAGGATTGTGATGTGAGTTTGAGGCTGAGCTCAGAGCCAGCCTGAACCACAAAGCGAGACCCTGTCTCAAAAAAAAAAAAAAAATGTATGATAGATATAATGTGAAATAGGAAGAAAATGCTCAAAAGGAGAAGGGAAAGCCAGGGGATAGGAGTAAGTAAAGAAGGGAAAGAAAATATTTGATGGCTAAAAAAGGAAACAAAGCTTATGTTTATAGGGTCTGTAGGGAGGGCAGGGGAATGGGAAAAAATGAGAATTACAATGTGTCATATACTGGTACAAATGCTCAATGTTGAATTTGATCAGAATGCATATAAAAATGTATCAGTAGAGTCAGTTAAAAATAATGCAACCAATAACAAATGCTGATGTGGCTGTGGAGAGAAAACAATCCTCCACTGTTGGTGAGAATATAGACTGGTACAACCAATGTGGAAATCATTGCGGAAATTCCTCAATAAACTAGGATTAGAGAGGTCTCATTTGACCCTGCTATTTCTCTGCTGGGTATGTTCCCAAAAGAATTAAAAGCATCATACCACAGTGACATATGTACACTCACGTTTATAGTAGCTCACTTTGTAATAGCGAAATCTTGGCAACAACCCAAATGCCCATCAACTGGAGACCAGATGAAGAAGATGTGTTTATTTTTAATAAAATGATGTATTACTAGCCATGAAGAATGATAAACTAGAGACATTTATAACTAAATGGATGTACTTTGAGGCCATACTCATCAGTAGGACACGAATGTGTGAATACTATATTGTCTCTCTAGTATGAGAAGCTGAAGGTGTAAATGAATTCCAGAAAGTATGACACATATTTTGAAATAGGAAGAAAATATTCAAAGGGAAAAGGGCTTGGGAAAAGCAAAGAAGAGAAATTGAAAAAAAAAAACCTGATGGTAAAAACAAACAAACAAACAAAAAACAGGAATAAAGCTTATGTATTTTGGGGGATTGTAGGGAGGGCAGGAAATTGGGAATAAATGAGAATCAAGATACATCATATATAGGTACAAATGCTCAATGTTGTATGTGGCCATAGTGTATTCCTAAAACGTACCAACAAACTCAATACAGGAAAAAAAAAGTTAAAAAAAAAAAAAGAAAGTAAGTTACTTAGGAGTCAAGGATTTATAAAGCTTACATCTGTTCAATGATCTCAATGTAAATTCACAAATCTAAGGGAAAAATTTAAACTCAGTCTAAGAGTTTTGCCTCCAGCTATGTAGAGCTGTTCAATTCTGTATTCCCAGTTTTCCTCAAATAATACTGATGATCTTCTGTATACTGCAGCTTAATATTTTAATAGTAAGCCATGATTGTACCACCACATATTCCATTACTTTACTCAGTAATCTTCTCTCCATTCCACCATTCACAGTATACTGTTCTTTATTCTCCACATACACATACATATGCACACATGTATACAAATGTGACTAACAAGTACAATGAATGCATTTTAAAAAATGTATTACAGTATAGAAGACATTGCCATTTATCCCCCTGCCTTTGAACACATTTGGCCCATCATTCCTCCCCTTTTCTGAAGCAGTTCTGGAAGTTTTCTTTCATGAGTGTCCTAGGTGAACTATCGGGGCTGCCTCCATGTCCTGAATGAATTCAAGTGTTTACCTTTCATGGCCAGCTCAACCTTGGGGAAGAGCCAGAAGTCAGGCAATACTAGTTCTGGTCCACAAGGTGGATGATGATGAACACGCTTGGATAAGCCTGTCTTTCCATTCAGTGGCACTGGCAGCAGTATTCCTATCTCCTAGAGACACTCATGAAAGAGGACTTCCATATGTGTAATGTACAGCAACCTAATACCCTCCATGAATGCAAACATTGCATGTCATAAACATGAGAAAATAACAAGAAGGAAATGGGGAAAGGAGGTTTAGAGACAGAGGTAGGGCTGGGCGAGAAGGAGAAGTGGGCTAAAATATAGCTGTGTTATGTACATATAATTAATCCTCAGGATGAATGTAAACATCATGTACTGCAAATCCATACCAAAAAGAAAAAAAAAACACATAAAAATGAAGGTATGGAAATATTTTGAGGAGATTAACTGAAATGTCCTTTATTTTAATAAATTTTAAAAATTTACACACTGAACATATATTTTGCTCACTCTGTGTATGTGTGTATGCACACATTCCCAGATTTGAGATTGGCTCTCTTTCATTTTTGAGAGCATAAATCATTCTGATATTTTGTCCCTGGAAATGTGAACTCTGCGTTTATTCCTGGCATTTTTCTCTATGACAGCCCTATTAAAACTACGGGCTCTGAGTTCTCTGCATCTGACAAGTTCTGCTCCTTTGGGATGGTTTGTGAGTGCGCACAGCATCGTTCCCTTCCATGTGCATCTTATTTGTGATATTCTGCCATTAATACATTTTAGAACACAATATCTTCATGTGTCATGTAAGCAGAAGGAAAAAATATCAAATAGTAAAAGCACCAGTTATATTTAATTTGACACACACAATGCTGTGAGATAAAACAGGTGAAAAATAAGTACTGAGAAAGTAAGCACGACAGCACCTGTTGTAAATCCTTCATGTTCCTGGTGCTTTCTCCCTTTTAAGTGTTCAGATCTTTTTCCAATCTGTTGAATGATTCCATACCTCTTGAGGAGTTGGTATATGTACACAGCACATTTTAATTCTTTCTTCACCCCTGTTCTTTCCCCTCCCTCTATCTTTTGTTCCTCTTCCCTTAGCAGATCTATCTCCCTATTTCCTGTTGCCCACCTTTTACTTCACTCTTTACTTATACTTTAATTTTCTCATATAAAAAAATCATGCAATGTTTAAGCTGGTATGTCTGGCTTATTTTACTTAACACTGTGGTCTCAAAATAGATCCATTTTTCTACAAGTAACTCAACTTTACCATTAAGAGATGAATGGATAAATAAAATATGGTCTTTATACACAATGGAGTACTATTCCTAACACTTTTTTTTAAATTATCTTTATTGGTACATTAAATATACACATCATGATTGCACTCCATAATGGGGATTTGTACCAGTATAAGACACAACTTAATTCTCATTTTTTCCCATAGCCCCACCCACCCTACCACCCCCCCATATATATAAAATTTGTTTCCTTACTTTTTTGTTACAATCTATTCCTAACACTTTTCAAAATCATTTTTTCTCTTTTATGAGCATGTTCATCACAATGGGTGCAAACAGCCATGTAAATGCCAATAATGCCAAAGGTATGATGCTCCCAATATTGAGCTAGATTTCTTAGAACTAGAACCATTGCCTAATGCTTCATACCAGGCACAATTCAGACACTTTCCTTTGCAGATGTACACGCTGATACATAATACCTTGGGAGCTTTGCAATAGCTTCAGTAATTTCATGCAACCAGACAAGAAATTTGTGTATGGCCATGCAACGGCATTAGAGGGAGCTTGTCTTACTGATTCTTACCCTCTCACCAGTAACACACTGGGGTTCAGGTCAACCTGGAATCATTGTCAGATGAAAGTCAAAACATCAGCCAGAACAGAGGACCAGCTCCTTCCCCAGGTGTGGGAAAGTTGGGGAGGCAGCATGATAGCCAAGCTCCACAAAGTCCTTATTAAGTGTGGTGGCAGCAACAGCTGGAGCTGCTAGAATTGGCAGATTCCTGAAGGAAAATGGTCCATAAGACAAATATGGGGAAAAGAGGAGTTTAATGTGAAATACTAAATATTGTACCCCTGAGCTGGTGGGTATGAAACCCCATGAATCTCAGTAGAATTTTCCATATCTGTGATTCCTTTTGGATAGCTGGGCTTGCCTTTTCACATTTCCCCTTACAAACACAAAAATATAATGACATGTAAAAAAGCAAATTATCTCATGCCATGCTTTGTAGATAGTAATAGTTACAGTGCTCACAATAAGCAGAAATTTACTTATTTGACACACAATTTTAAGGGAGATAGAAACTGCTGAGTTTGGCATTCAAGTTTTCTTTCTTTTCTTCTATTTTCATGTAGTTTTCTTGAGACAAGATCTCACCCTATAGTTCAGGTTGGTCTGGAACTCACCGTGTAGCCCAGGCTGACCTTGAACTTAGGGCGATCCTGTTGCCTCACCCTGTTGAATGTCAGAATGACAGCCCAGCTGATGGGCTAAAATTTTCTTTCTGCTCAGTTCTGCCTTGTCCCACCAGAACTTATGCCACTGCTCTCTACTGTAACTCTATTACACTATGTATCATATCAAAATCCTTTCAGTACATATTGTATGTAATCCTGTACCTTCACTGTCTCCCTGATTCTTCTTGGCATAACTCCCCTTGCTGCCGCTAGCTTGAAATAATTTATTTACTTTCTCCTTTGAGTCCTGGATGAAATCTCATCTCTTCCCACAAGCTTCGTCTGAGAGAACCAACACGAGTGATGTCTTCCATTTCTTTTTATAGTACTTATTCATTATAACATAGAACCTGACCCCTCCTTTTACAGGATTGTATACACTCTCCTAATATAAATCTCTTGAAATTCGCACATTTTATTCCTAAATAGTGCATATTTCAGAGATTATTACATAAAATGTGTGCCCTTTGAATCACAGATCTAATGTTCTCTCTATGACTGCAGGGAAGTTATCTAACATTACAGAGCTCCAGTTTTCTCTTCTAGGAAATAGAAATAACAGTAATTACCTCACAAAATTAGTTCTGTCAGATTCTCCTATTTTATAATGTATTCTGATACTCTTATTCTCAGAGGGGACAACAAGAAATGCCATTTCCAAAACGTTTAGTATCTCATGTGCAGTAAAGAGCACTGTTGGAGTCTTATTCATTTCCTTGAATTAAATGTTCACCAAACATGATTTTGGACTTTTTAAAGAAGAAAATGAAGATAGCATGCTTTTCTATCTATCGTTTTTCTTCCCAATCGCATTTTTCAAGTTGCCTATAGGGATGTAAGAGATTACTGGTGTTCATTAATATTCTGAAAGTAATTTCTTCAAAAGGTGGGGGAAATGTCGATCAAAAGATAAGAGGTAATAACCATATACAGTGAATAGAATTATAGTTGATCATACTGTACTGTATACATGACACATAGAGTATAACTTAACTATGTAGAGAGATGGGTATACTAACTATCACAATGTAGCAGTCATTTCACAAGTTTCTGCACAAGCCAAAACATCACACTGTAAAGGGTGTGGCTGATACATACATGAAATGTTTACATTTTTTTTAAAAAAAGCTACAGTAAAAGACATACTCCCATTAATTTCCCTAACTTTGTATATGTTCATCCCAAACTTCTTGCCACTTCCTTATTTTTTGCCACTATAATTTTCTGAGTTTGCCTTTCAATTTTAACTATACAGCAACACCTATATAACGAACACTTCCATTTGCAAACAACTTGATTTGCAAATGGAAATATTTGTGAAAATTGTGTTTCCATTCATGAACTCCACATCAGGTGTTGAACACAACTGTGACCATCTTCTTTGCATGAACATGGATACAAATATCTTTCCAGAATCATGAACAAGTTCAGGTAGTGAACCAAAATGCCACTGTATTTACTTTTATTATACTTGATAAACACGCTCACAAAAGATAACTTCCAAAACTGGTTCAGAAAGTGACAAGAATGATGGATAAGAGTGGTTGAAGCAAAAGAGAATTTTTAGATGATGATTACTGCTAATGTGTCTTTTACTATAATAACATTTTAAATTTAAATATTCATTGTATGCCATTATGTTACCTCATATAGCTCAAATATATTTTGTTTGCCTGCTTTGACATCACTGTGACACAAAATCCAATTCTGACAATTTAAAGGAGAAGGCTAATTCAGCTCATGGTTTCAGGGGTTTCAGTCACACTCACTAGCTGCAAAGCACAAGGGTATAACTGAGCAAAAGTGCTCAGTTCATAGTGGCCTAGAAGCAGACTAGGGTAGTGACACCAGAAACAGGTTCATGTTACTGTGCAAAGTCTGTTTTATCACTCACACAGATACAACCAGAGATTTTATCTATTAATTACCTAAGCAGTTCCCAAGCCAATAGAATTGACAATTAATCTTAACAATTACATTTATTATTGTCAACCTGATGTCCAAACTTATCTCCCTAAATCATGCTTAATCTTCAGAAGAATACAGTAATTCAACCTAACAAAAATGCACAAGTGGGAACACACTAATTCTCAAGTTTTAGAATTGTTCAAAAGTCCAAGGTGAAGCGTCTTTTGCAATTCAAGGCAAACACTGACCTGTGAACCACTGAGAAAATATAACACAATTTACGTCATCCCAAAGTAGAATGGAATAAGGTAAACTTTAGCATTCCCAAACTGCAGAACAAAATAGAACAGAAAAAGGTCAAACTGATACCTACAAGGGCCAATATTAAGCACTGTGGCTTGTATCCAAATGGTGGGGACAGAAATCATTAGATGTGAGTTGCAGATGAGTTGATCAGCCCCACTTAAATGACCTTATTGTTTTCACCCCACACAGTCTCCATCTTGAGTTGGTTTCACCCATGACTTACAGCTTTCCTCAATAGATACTCCACATTCCTTTCCTTCCATCTTGACTTTCTTCATGCTTGGCTTCATTTCCAGTTTTATGCATTCTCCCTATAGGGCCTCTTTGCTTGGTCTCCCAGCCCTTCCTTAGTAATCTGGGTTGAAACATCCCTGAACCCTCAACTATTACATTCTACACATTGAAAAACCTAAAACAACCATCAGATGTATGATGCCATACTCTGTTCCCAATAGGAGTAGTATCCAAGCTCCACTGGACTTTGGCTTCAATAGCCTCTAAATTCCTGAATGGCTAACAGTGAAATAAACCTTGGGGAACCAATTCCTTAGCGTATCCTTCTTCACCAAGGGTTGGAGAGACTTTTAAGTGAAAGGTTCATACTTTTGCATCATTGAGTCAATTCGTGGTGGGTTAGGGTTTGCTGATTTCTCAGATGCCCTTAAGGCATCTTCCATCTTATCTGGATACAAATTACAGGGGTTCAGGTCAGGGATATAGCTCAGTGGTTCCGGCGCCTGTCTTGCAAGCGCAAGGACCCGGGTTTGATCCCTGGTAACCACATAACAATACTGGGCGTGGAGACTCACCCCAGATGCAACCAGTACCACATACCACAGTGCCGGGCGTGGTGGCTCATGCCTGTAATCCCAGCACTCAGGAGGCAGAGGCAGGAGGATTGCTGTGATGTGAGTTTGAGGCTGAGCTCAGGGCCAGCCTGAACCACAAAGTGAGACCCTGTCTCAAAAAACAAAACAAAACAGAAAAAACAAATTACAGGGGTTCTATTTAATGGCACTAATCTGTTCAACAACCACAAGTCCTATGGCATCAATTTTACACATGGTTACTTTTCAACCAAAATTTACATTTTTCAAATTTTTATATTTTGATTTTTGCCCCCATTTCTCACTATAAATCTGGATGAAAGCAAACAACAGTTTCATGCTACAATCTGAATGTCGGGCTGCTTTGAAATTTCCCCCAACAGATCAACTGGTCCACTGCCTTTAATCTCAGTCTCTGGCACAGTCTCAGGACATGGGAAAAATGTGGAAAGTTTTTGTCAGAATGTTACACATATGACTTCTACTCACATAATAAGTGAGGCTCTTGGCCCCAAACTGAAACTTCTTGAGTCTGAAAGTACGCTATTACTGGTCTTACTATCTACATTCTTATTGCCATTTCAGTCTTTTAAGCTCTGCCCAGAATCACTCATGAAGTTCTACCTAGAGCATTCTAGGCCTTCAAATTAGGCCTTCCATCCTTTCAAATCTTTCCAAATCCCTCCAATAAGCGGTTCCAAAGGTTTCTGAACCACATAGTTAAGTGAAGTCAGAGGAATGAGCTCACTTATCTGGCGAGACTGATATAGAAATTATATATACATTTTATATTTCTTAATGTACTGTTACATTTTCTGTTGCTCATAAGCCAATACTATAGATATATACATCTATTTTGTTTGCTTTCACGGTCCTGGGGATTGAACCTTGGGCCTTTGCATTTGCACTGAGCTATATACCCTTAACCATTTATTCTTTATTGTTTTTCATATTTTGAGATCAAATCTCACTAAGCCAATTTGTTGCTCAGGCTAGGCTGGACCTTGTAATCCTTCTGCCTCAGTCCCTAAAAGTGCTAGGATTATAGGCATGCACCACCATGATCAAATGGATAAATTTTAAAGATGGTAACTTTGGTTCATGTCTAGGGTTCAAAGTCAAAGGATCATATGTGATGATGATCTTCTAGCTGGCTAACTCCCAAGTTAACACAGGCATCTTATGGCAAGAGCAAGGGTATTGTGTTTGTGTGTTTTCCTGTTTTCTAGACATTCTAGGCATTCTTACTTCTTAAAATTTATTTTTTTTATTGTGTGTATGTGTGTGTGAGTGTGTGTGTCAACATGTACAGGATTGAACCCAGAGCCTCTTGTGTGCTAGGAAAGTAACCTCGTACTGAGCTATATACACATTCCATCTTCTTCTATTTATAATGTTTCCAGTACTCAGTCATGGCAATCTGACCAAGTGATATTATTTAATAAAAATAATTTTCTAAAGATACCATATCTAAACACTATAGTCATATTAAGTTTTTACATTCTTACTATCTCACAAGGGGTATGAAATATTAATTCATAGATCTTGGGGAAGACATCCAAACCCCAGAAACTAATAATTCTTTAATAAAGCCAGAAAAAAGCACTCTTACAGATTAACTTTTTTCCCTCATCATTCAGCAGATAACAGTTATTCCTATCTACCTGACAACAAACTGAGGCACTAAAAGCATAAGCAATATTTGTAATCTTATACAGTGAATAACGAGGTGAATCATAATACGAAAACATCTGGCTTCATGACATGTGCCTAATCATTTTATTAGACTAATCCTCAAAAAAATTGGAAAATAATGAAAAGAAGAGAAAAATGAACCTCCTAATTATGATCTGGATTATGTTTACTCCCTATATTTTCCAAAATATACCTTTCAATAATAAAAATATGATTTATAATTCTTAAACATGCATTAGTCCCTTTGAAATTTTAGAGCATACAGATATTTAAAAACTGCCTTGTGTTGACCAGTGAGTTGAAGGATGTTAGAAGCTGATGAGGGCTTTAAGAGAAAGAAAATGAGTGAGAATATCAGAGCAGAACAAGTAGAAGGCCTGTGAAAAATGATAATAATAATTCACAACTTTTTCAAACATTTGTACTCCTCATCAGAGCCTCAAGTTGAACTATTAGAGACAACAGTCTCTAAAGGAATTTAATAATAATGATTAGACCGTTAATAAGTATGTTTCACTAACAGTGTAGAAATTTCCTTCTTTCTGCAGCCTCTTCAACATTTGTTATTATTTGATTTCTTGATGATAATCATTCTCTGGAGTAAGATGGAATTTCACTATTGTGTGTGTGTGTTTTTTAAATTCAAATCCTTACTGGTACATTATGAATACACATCATCATCACATTCAACATTGAGAGTTTGTACCAGAATATAACATGACTTGATTCTCATTTTTCCTCTTCCCCCATTGTTGTTTTAATTTGCATTTTTCTAATAGCCAGAGATGCTAATTTTTTTTTCATGTTTGACCACTTTAGCTTCTTGTGAGAAGCACCTATTCATTTTAGTTGACCATTTTTTTTGAATGGGTCTTTTGACAGTTAATGCTTTTTAGAATTCTTTACTTATTCTAGATATTAGTTATTTGTCCAAGGGGGTAGCTCACAAAATTCTTTCCCATGTGCTGCACTGTTTCTTTGGCTGCCCAGAAGTTTAGAATTTAATATGATCCCTCTCATTGCTTCTTGCTGCTATTTTTTGTACAACTGAAGTTCTGTTTAGAAAGTACTGTACTAAGTCTATGTCTTCAAGAGTTTTATCTGCTTAATCTTTCAGCAGATTAAAGTGCTTCTGTTTGAACATTTAGATTTTTATATACTTTGATTTTAATTTAACACATGGGGAGAGAAATTAATCTGGCTTCAATCTCCTACAAGTCTATATAGCCCGTCTCTTCTGCACCATTTGCAAAAGAGGCATATACTTGTAGGCTTTTTGTCAGAGTATCTGCAGGTTGTATCATTATGCACTATAAACATGTACTAATAAAAATCTTTTTTGTTAACTTGATGTTATTGGTATATTATATATATTATATATATAATATATATATTTATATATATATATGCTACGATCACATTCAACATTGAGAATTTTTTTTTTTTTTTTTTTTTAGGTTTTTGGAGACAGGGTCTTGCTTTGTGGTTCAGGCTGGCCCTGAGCTCAGCCTCCAACTCACATCACAATCCTCCTGCCTCTGCCTCCCGAGTGCTGGGATTACAAGCGTGAGCCACCACGCCCGGCACTGTGGTATGTGGTACTGGTTGCTGCTGGGTGTGGGTCTCCACACCCAGTATTGTTATGTGGTCACCGGGGAATCGAACCCCGGTCCTTGCGCTTGCGAGACAGGCGCCGGAACCACTGAGCTAACTCCCCGGCCCTCAACATTGAGAATTTATACTAGTACATGATATGATTTAATCCTCATTTTCCCCATTCCTCTCCCTCCACAAATCTCTGCCCCTATATATACATAATCTTTGTTTCCTTTATTTTTAACTATCAATTTTTTATTTCCCTTATTTTCTTACCCTATCCTCATTTTCCTTAATATTTTCTTTATGGCAGAGTAATACTCCATTTCATAAAAGAAAGCACAATTACTTTATCCATTCTCCAGTTACTGAGCTGCAAAGAGAGAGGAGCCCTTTTCTACTCTTAGTGGAAATGCTGACTGGTGTAACCACTATGGAAATCAGTGTGGAGATTCCTCAAAAAACTAGGAGTAAAGGTTCCGTTTGACCCTGCTATTTCCCTACTAGAAACATATACAAAAGAATTAAAAGATTCATACTATATAACATATGTGCAACCATGTTCATAGAAGCTCAGGATGTGATAGCTAAATCTTGGAAATAGCCCAAATGCCCATCAACAGGAGACTGGATAAAGGAAATCTTTTAAAATAAACAAACTTACATCCCAGAGGAAAAATTTTCCTTATTTTTATAGGTCTAATAGTTACTTCTAAATTTGTGGACATTTGTATAAATGTGATTCTACCTAACATGTAACTACTCTTCAAAATGACTGTAAACTGCATGAAATGCAAATATATACTAATAAAAAATGACAAAAACAAAATTTAAACCATAATAAATAAATACAAATAATACACACAAATAATACACACAAATAATAATAAAAATACACACAAATAATAAATACAAATAAATTACAAATAAATACATTTGTATCTGAAAAGATTTTTTTCTTTATTTTATAGGCCTACTATTCAAACTGAAATTTGCTAAAATGCACTTTAGAAAGTTTTTCCACATAAGAGTCCAGATCTAATGAAAAAAAAAATATGAGAGGGCCAGTGACTTAGCTCAGTGCTTCTGGCTTCTGCCTTGCAAGCCCAAAGTCCTGAGTTAGATCCCTGGTAACCACATACAACAGTGCTGGATGTGGAGACTCACACCCATCTGCAATTAGTACCACACACCACAATGCCAGGTGTGGTGACTCACACCTGTCATCCCAGCACTTGGGAGGCAGAAGCAGGAGGATTTCTATGAGCTCAAGGCTCGCCTGGGCTACATAGTGAGCTCAGGACCAGCCTGACGTACAAAGTGAGACCGTATCTCAAAAAAAAAAATATTAGGAGATAGGCAACATGACATGAGAAAAACTGCTAAAGTGGCCCAGATTAAATCTTTTAATAATTCCTAATCTAGTTATTTCAAAGTTAGATTTACAGATACTGTGTTTTTAACGAAGATATAGAAGGCCTCCACCTTTGAGTACTTTGGGTTAAAATTAAATGTTTAAACTAATGTCCTCCCATTCTATTATTTGTACTGGAACTAATTTCAGAAACTATAAAAGGCATGTACTGGGAGGTGAACTCTGCCACTCAGCAGAGAAAGCACAGCTAGGCTGAAACAGGCTTCGAGTGGCTCTTCCAGTTTATTCTCACTGTTATTACCATTAATGCTGCCCTTGTAACAAACAAGCCCAAATATTTTTATTGAGTTTAATTTGCATTTTGTTCCTATGAGTGTGTTTCTTCTTTTATTTTTTCTCTGATTGCATCTTTAGTAAGATTTTATTTTAAAGAGCACAGTACTATTTTACCATATTTAAACCAGTTTTCTTTCTACTTCAGGAATAAATCTTCCACATTTAGGTACTTAAATTTCCTGACATCTTTCCTGCCTGGTTTCAACAATAACAGGTTTTGTAGTGCTTTTATTACAATCAAATTGTCCATTTATCTTTGTATCATTTTTCAGGGTAAAGCCAGATGACTAATGAGCACAATGTTAGCCATCATTCATTTCATGCCTTTATTCGTTGATTAGCAAGCTGATTTTTGTCTAATAGCCCATTAGCATCTATATTTATTTTTAATACCCTTGTTATTCCACTAGACTAATTTGCCCCATGTTAGTTCCATCTGTTTTTCACCAGTCTCATCAAATAGCATATAGCAAAATTAAATACATAGCAGTAAACAAATTAGTGGCTGCCAGGGACTACAGGAAGAAGGGGATGGAAAACGATGGCTTTATGAGCAGATTAGTATGGGGTTTCTTTTTGTGGTGAAGAAACTGCTTTCAAACTAGATAGAAGGAATATTTGCACAACAGCGTGAATCTGCGCAAAACTACAGAGCTGTATACTTCAAAATTACAAATTCTAGGTTCATGAATTTCCTCTCATGTATTAAAAAACACTATAAGCTATATACCATAAGTCATATGGCACTTATATTCTAGTGGGACAAGGCATATGGTAACCAAACTAGAAAGTAAATAAGATAATATGGTAAAAGTGCTGAGTGCCACAGGGGGGAAAATGAGTAAACAAATTTGCATTTTAGAAATGAGATGTAATTTAAAAGGTTTTTTCTGTGTTGTGGACTGAATCAAGTCTTTGCAAATGTTAAGCACACTATTGCTGAGCTTTACCCTCCAGCCAACACCATTTTAAATATGGTAGTCAAGGAAGATCTCAATGAAAAAACATTTAAGAATTAAAGGTTTTAAGGATTATAACCACATGAGTACAAGTTACCAGAGAATTTCTTGCTCAGATAATAGCAAATATAAATTTCCTGAAGCCCAAATATATCTTGAAAACTATCTTTTAAAAGTTATTTTTGCTTAACAGTAAGTCAGACCACAGAAACTGAGAAAACTTTGTCACCTCTTTCAGGGTGGAACGCTTTCCCTTTGAGTTTAACTCTTTTTCTCTTTGGTAGATCAAGTTGGTCTACACAGCCAAAGTCACATAGAACAAGGGTATTATTCTTAACTAGAGACTAACATTTATTATTATTCAATTAGAATTTCTATGCCTATAAATGAACAGAAATACATATATTTTTTTGTCCGAAATTCCATTTGTCATTTTGGTCGTTAGCAGTTTCCAATAAGTCAACATCCTTTTAATGGGCACATCAAGATTAGTAGTTGTGGAGAATAAAATGTCAATTTACCTGTTTTCTACTAAATGAACTTTGTATTGACAAATACTGTCATTTCAAAATTCTAAAAACTTTAATGTGCAGCCTTTCACTTTCCTGATTTTTATCCTTACTTTTCCAGAGAATCGGGTGTTTCCCCCTAATGAACAAGAGTAAAATGGGAATAGGATAGGTGCTCTCATTACACATGAATCATGGATTCTTGGATCTTAGCAGACGGCCAGTTACCCAATAAAGGTAGCTTCTCTTTTTCTTATCCTCCCATGCTAACAATAAATGGAATGAAACTTTTCACATCCCTTTCCTTCATCAGATATGCTTTAAATGCAGGAGCATATTACAAAATGCCCACAGATCCCTATTTTGCACTAGGAAGAAACTCCACAAAGCGTAACAAATTAGCAAAAAAAAAGGTCACACTCATGAATCAATGGAAAGTTAGCAGCCCATCGGTTGACATTGGTGCCCTGAAAGCCATTCCCGCTCTTCAGCAAGCAGGCACGTGGATCTCTGCTGTGCCTTTATCCCCTCCGTCTCCTCAGGCTGAAGCTTCTTCCCTGTTTTCCCTTTTCCTTCTCTATTAAAGCTTTTCCCTGTACATTTGCACTGTGGCTTCAGTTGTAATGTCACTAAAATAATTTCCCATACTCATCCTCGTTTAAAACGGTTACGGAAATGTTGCAAGTATCTGTGTCCTTCCATTTCACCCCAACCTGATCCCAGCTACCTCATGCTATGTTTAAGGAGATCCTCCTGTACCTGAAGTGGAAACAAACAGCAGCACAGCTTACACTGGCTTACTAGCCTCATCCTGGCTTAATATTCACTTTCTCTCTGAAACAGAGACTTCGGGGTTACTTTTGCTAAAGGGAGTGATGCTTTACTTGGGCCTGCAGATGTCTCATGGGTGGCTAACAACAGGACAAAGCATTGGCAACTTTGGGTTGGATTCCTGCTCAACTCTGTGGTAGACATGTTAATTACTTAAGGAATACCCAACTAAAGCTAGTAAAGCCCCATTTCAAGGCTGGAGGTACCAAAATAAGAATAATTAAGTTATTTTCAAGATGTGTAAGAATGTCATAATGGACAAAATGTAAGCTTCTTGGCGTGATAATATTCCAGACTAGCAAGGAGGTGTGTAAAGGCTTTATCTAGTGAATCTCCTAACCCTATAGCTATCCATAGACAACAAAATTTTCTTATCACTGACAAGCCTCTGTATGGCTAATCCTGAGATTCTGATTAACTAGACCACAGTTTGATCAAGGATTCTTGATTGTGTACAATTCTTACCTCTATTTTTGTGCTCTCATTCATATAACTCCAAAGCTCTTGTTAGCTCTCAGAAGATAGGACTGAGGCAAGTGTAGTCCCCAAGTTCTTTTCCTCAGTATACCTATACTGAATAATTTTGATTTCTACTTCCACATTGCTTTTTTCTGTCTGACGTTTTACGGAAAATAGTCAGACCTGGTCTTTTGGGGACCACCCTAGAATGGTACTTAGCACAGCCAAGACAGGACTTCTTATCAATTGTGGGTTAAGGACCACCTCCCAGCCCATCTTTAAGGGTTTCTGGTCTTACCTATTGTCCCATCTTTCTAACTCCCAAAGAATATTTACAGTCATAACAGTTTCCTATGAATCAGTTCTTGGGGAAATCCCTGACTAACGCACAGGTGCAGAAACACCTCAAAGTGTGCAACGGTAGCCTTTGGCCCTGGACAAGCTCGTTATCTACCCATTTATATGGGTTGAATCTTATGGATACAATTATAACATGGTGAATTAATTATGGGGAAATACACGCACAGTTAACACAGGGAGGTGACTTAGCATGAGCTGCCAAACACATCCAGGACAGCTCTCTGGGAGGGACCTGAACTCTTCATAAAAAGAAAAGATCATGTTCCCCTATCCTTAGTGAGCTTTTCCACCTGGCTACTCTCACTCTGCAGCCCATGCTTCCTTTCTGCCTTCAATCAGTGTAAACCCTCTCAACCCTTTCTCTGTGTCTTGTCTAGTTGTTTTTTTCAGTTTACCAAGAATGTGGAAAGAAGCCTCACCAGACCCTCCATCTGGAAACAATCCCTCACCCTGGAGTCAGTCCTCCTAACCAGCCCACACTCTGCTGCTAACAACCCTTAGTTTCCTTTTTGCCAATTTCCAAATGTTTTGTGTATTTTCATAAGCTGGCTACCAATCTTTTGGGTGAAATTGGTAGGGTATGAAAATAATAGAATAAAGAATTATCTAATAAGTAAAAACTCAAACCAGATTTCTTCATTAAAAAAAAAAAAAAAGGATCTACTGGCCTTTAGTTTGTAGTGTGGCCCAAAGCATCTGGTTTAGCCTGTTTTCTTCTATTTCCACCATGAATAATCATAAATAATCACATGTTTACACAGAATAATTGTTTTCAAAGCCAGGAGTAATCAAGCTAATCATCTCCTTGGAAACATTCTTTTAGCTTCCATCAGCCAAAACGAATGAAGAGGAACTGTCTTAAGCCGCATGCAAAATATATTCTATAGTTAATGTACATAAATAGCACAACTTATTTTTATAATACTTGTTATTGAAACATTAAATAAAGAGGGTAAGTGCCATGTGGGCTACAGGTTAGACATAGTCACAGTGAATAAATGCCCTTGAAATATGACATATATTAGTGACTTTTTTCAAGGAAATAGGAGCAAAATGAGCAAGCCTTGGTCTTCCAAGAAGCCCTGAAAGGAGAAAACAGTGTCAGAAGTAACATTCCACTTTGTCAATAAGACATTTGTATAGCATTTAACTTTTTTATCAAAGACGATCTAATTGAAATTGTAAGGCTTCTCAAATAGATGAGACACATGAAAGATTCTGATTCATTCTATTCAGAGAACTCATTAACTAGGCATTTCAGATAAAGGAAGGCAGAGCTCTTCACAAAGGTTTTGATTGGAATTTTCTTGGGCTAAAATATCCATCTGTAATTGGTATGACACATAATAATCTCTGTTGTCATAAGAATAAACATTCACTGCCAAAGGTTTGTAGAAAGTATGACATTGAAAATAAAAATGTTTGTAGAAGAACCACAGCTTTTTTATCCAGTCTCCAGTGGATGGACATTTGGGTGGTTTCCAAGATGTAGCAATCACAAATTGGGCTGCTATAAACATGGGTGGAGTACTACTCTGACATAAAAAATGATAACTTTGAATCATTTCTACTTAAATGGACATACCTTGAGGATATCCTCATAAGTGAAATAAATAAGGCACAGATAGGTACATATCGCATCTTTTCTCTGGTATGAGAAAATAAAGATGTAAATGAGTCCTAGCATTGTATGTTATATATTGTGAAATAGAAAATGCTCAATGTAAAATAAGGTGAAAGGGGACAATGTTGAGATTGTAACAAAAAAGTAAGGAAACAAATTTTATGTATATGGGGGGGTGGTAGGGTGGGTAGG
>PVIR01011205.1:0-22272 GCA_004026965.1 Petromus typicus
TCCTCCTGCCTCTGCCTCCCGAGTGCTGGGATTACAGGCGTGAGCCACCACGCCCGGCACTGTGGTATGTGGTACTGGTTGCTGCTGGGTGTGGGTCTCCACACCCAGTATTGTTATGTGGTTACCGGGGAATCGAACCCAGGTCCTTGCGCTTGCAAGACAGGCGCCGGAACCACTGAGCTAACTCCCCGGCCCTCTCCTCCATGTTCTAATCAGAAAATAATCTGACATTTTACTCCCTTGAGATGATATTTAATTTTTTAAAAATTATCTTTATTGGTACATTATGAATACACATGATAATCGCATTCAACATTTGGAGTTTGTACCAGAATACGACATGACTTGATTCTCATTTTTTCCCTCCACCCCACGCCCTGCATCCCCCCACCCCCTATACAGACAATCTTTGTTTTCTTTTTTCTTTATTATTACCACATTCGTTTTCCCCTCTTTATTCACCCTTACACTCTTTCCTTTTAAATATTTTCTACTTCGCAATATCAACTATACATACTACAACTCATTTACAACTTCATTTTCTCATACCACAGAAAAAATAGGATATTTACACATCTGTGACCTATTTATTTCGTTTATGAGGACGTTCTCCAGGTACATCCATTTGAGTATGAATGGCTCAATCTTATCATTTTTAATGGCAGAGTAATACTCCACATCTTCTTTATCCATTCTCCAGTTGATGGACATTTGGGTTATTTAATTTTTTAAAAATAGTATATATTTTCATTATATAATGAGTGTATTTGTGTGGACTGGTGGCACACATACATATTGTACCTTAATCCTTTTCCCTTCTCTTCTCTCTCAGCCTCCCATCTCTCTCCATTCCCAGGTCCCTTTCCTGTTGCCACAAAGCCTACCTCCTTGTTTCCTATCATCTGTTAGTTTACTTTAGACTTACTTATATGTGGGTTCCTCATATAGAAGAAACCTTCTATATTGGATTTATTTCACTTAGCATTATAGACTCAAGGTTCATCCATGTTCCTATAAATGGCTTAGATTTATCCTTCAGTTTCTTTATCCATTCACCCTTTCACTGTGCATATTGTCCACTTCCAAGATTTAGCTATTGTGAGTTATGCTTCTATAAACATTTGTATACATGTATCATTGCAATATAATGTCTTTTTGCTTTGTTTTGTTTTGTTCTTTTTTTGTTTTTTTGAGACAAGGTCTCACTTTGTAGTTCAGACTGGCCCTGAGCTCAGCCTCCAACTCACATCACAGCAATCCTCCTGCCTCTGCCTCCCAAGTGCTGGGATTACAGGTGTGAGCCACCACGCCCGGCACTGTGGTATGTGGTTCTGATTGCTGGTGGGCGTGAGTTGTATGTGGTTACTCGGGGATTGAACCCTGGCACTTGCACTTGCAAGACAGGCTCCAGAACCACTGAGCTAAATCCCTGGCCTTGCAATATAATGTCTTTATCTCTCCCAAGAAAACACTCAGAAGAGGTGAAGCAAGGTCAAATGGAATTTCTGTTTTTAGTTGTTTAAGGAATTGCCATATTGATTTCCAGAGTGACGATACTAGTTTATATCGCTTTCAACAATAAAGAGCTGTTCCTTTTGCCCTGCAACCCACAAGCATTTGTTGTTTTTAGAGTTCTTGATGATAGTCACTCTTTCTGGCATAACATAGAAGCTCAATGTTGTTTAGATTTGTGTTTTTTTAATGGTCAAAATTATTGAGCCTTTTAATATGCCTATTGGCCATTTATTTATACTGCCTCTTTTCAGAGATATCTATTCATTTCAATTTCCCATTTTTAAGAATTTTTTTATTTTGGGAGATCTAATATTGTTTTATCTTTATACGTTCTAGATACTAGTCTTCTGTCTGAGTTATAATTGGCAAAATGTTTTGTCCATTGTGAAGATTGTCACTTCACTTAGTTATTTCTCTTTTGTGGTGTGCAAACACTTTTGTTTGATCTAATGCAATTTATTGATGATTGGTGTTATTTCTTGTGCAATTGGAGTTCTGCTCAAAAAGTTATTATCTATGCTTATATCTTCAAGAATTTTACCTTTATTTTTTTTGAGACAGGGTCTCACTCTGTAGTTCAGGCTTGCCCTGAGCTCTGCCTCAAACTCACATCACAGCAATCCTCCTGCCTCTGCCTCCCAAGTGCTGGCATTACAGGCATGAGCCACCATGCCTGGCACTGTGGTATGTGGTACTGGTTGCTGCTCGGGTAAGTCTCCACGCCCAGTATTGTATGTGGTTACTTGGAATTGAACCCGGGTCCTTGTGCTTGCAAGTCATATACTGGTACAAATTCTCATTGTTGAATGCAATCATGATGTATATATATAATGTACCAATAAAGATTTCAATTAAAAAAAAAGACAGGCGCCAGAACCACTGAGCTAAATCCCCAGCCCAGTTTTACCTATTTATCTTTGAAAGGACTCAGTATTTCTATTTTTATGTCTATTTGTTCAGTACAAAGTGAAAAATATAAGTCTGTATTCATCCTTCCACATGTGGCTATCCAATTTTATAAGCTCATTCATTAAAGAGGCCATCTTTTCTCCAGAATGTGTTTTTATTTTTTTAAAAAAATTTTAAAATATACCATAAGTAGATATTAGTAAAGAAAATAGACATTCTATAAAACTTTTTTCATAACAGAAATAATTAAGGAATAACATATTTTTGCCTACTCCTTTGGAAGATCAGATGGCTCAAAGTGCCTGTGGTTGTTTCTGCATCTTTGTTTCATTGTTACACATGTGTTTATTGTGTTAGTATCATACTGTTTTTATCATTATAGCTTTGTAATATAACTTGAAGTTCAGGATTGCTTCTGCTATTCGAGGTCTCTGGTTCCGTATAAATTTTAGGAATTTTTTTTAGTTCTGGAAAGAATGCTCTTGGTATTTTGATTTGTACTGTAATAAATCTATGTATCATTTTTGTAATATGACCATTTTTACTATATTTGTTCTGCCTATCCAGGAACAGATGATATCTTTCTGATGTCCTCTTCAGTCTATTTTTTTTAAACACAATAGTTTTCAATGCAAAGATCTTTCATTACCTTGTTCTACTTAATTCCTAGGTATTTAATGTTTGGAAGTTATTGTAAATGATAATGTGACTTATTTTTACTTTTTTCAATGGGTTCACAGTTGGGGAGCAGGAATGACATTGATTCTTGTTTACTGGTTTTATATCTACTTTACTGAATTTACTTATTAGTTATAAGAGTATTTGGTCTCTATATAAAGAATAGTGTTATCTTGAATGAAGATAGCCCGACCTATTCCTTTCCTATTTAAGACTGTTTTATCTCTTCTCTTGACAGATTGCTCTCATCAGTTTGAAGTGTTGTATTGACTAGGAGTAGAGAATGAGTACTTCTATTTTCTTTCATATTTTATAGGGAGTACATTCAGTTTTTCCCTATTTAGTCTGACATTTTAGAAGTAAAGAGAAGCCATCAAATCATACCTCCTTTATCCCTCTACACATTATCGTGAAACAGCAAGGTAGCTATGTTTGCAGCAACATCTTTGCTTTCTGTAAAAAGAGAGGGCTGCCTCTTCTTTTGTATGATGTGAATATTGCTGCCTCGTATGCTGTCTACTGTTTGCTATGCCAAATCAGTTGTATATTCCAAACTCTGATAGAACTAAATGCTTCACATAAGGGCATAAGTTATTGCAATAGTAAATAAAGAAAACCATTTTTTTTTTTTGAGACAGGGTCTCAGTTTTGTAGTTCAGGCTGACCTTGAGCTCAGCCTCGAATTCACAGCAATCCTGATGCTTCTGCCTCCCGAGTGTTGGGATTACAGTCGTGAGCCACTATGCCTGGCACTGTGATATGTGGTAATGATTGCTGCTGGGCGTGAGTCTCCACGCCTGGCATTGTTATATGTGGTTACTGGGGATTGAACCCAAGCCCTTGCGCTTGCAAGGCAGGCACTAGAACCACTGAGCTAAATCCCTGGCTCAAAAAAACTTTTGTCTTACATGCCAGTACCATTCAGTTTCCTCTCTTTCTTCTCTCCTTCGCAATTTAACTTGTTAGGAGTGGTTGGAAAAATTACCATTTCGTTTCACTTTTCACTCCGCAGCCATTCCAGTCTGAGCCCTTCCCCATCACTGTCATGTCACTTAATCTTATGGAAAGTTCAAACTCACCTTTTCCAAGGTCTCCATGGTATTCGACACTGTTGACTATTCATTCTTCAAAATAATTTTAATCCTGTGGCTTGCAAGTCATTGCTTTGCTCTTTTTAAAACTTCCCTTGTAACTTCTTATTGCTTGCCTTTTTTGTTTTGTTTTGTTTTTGCAGTTTTCTAATCTTCTATCTAATCTTTTCATCTAATGAAATTCCTCAAAACCGAAACTTAAACGTTCTTTTCTTCCTTTATCTTTTCTTTACTGGGTGGTCCTAGAATTTCACTTAGCTACCTTATGACTCAAATTTCATTTCTACCGAATGAAACTCTCCTTGGAACTGCAGACTACAGTTTCAAATGCCTAATTAATATTTTTCCAGAGTTCTTAAAATTCATGTCAAAAAATCAAGTTCATGACTCCCCTATTTGATCTTTTAGATGGTAAAATGGTAGCACCACCCACATGTCCATACAGGGAAGAAACTTAGCAGTTATCCATGACCCTTCATTAATCTCTGACTCTCACATGCAATTCCTCATAAATTGCTTTTATTTCAAAAATTTAGGTTGAATCTTCCACATCTTCCAATATTTAGTGCCATCACTTGAGCCTAAACTATTTTCAGTCCTCCAGTGGACTGCCACAGTGGATTTTTATCTTCCCACTGAAACATTTGGCTTCTCCATCCACTTGTTCAATAGGTCAGAGTATTCTGGAAAAATATTTCCAAATGGGAACCTGATTGTATCACATTATCTTTATATCAGTAAATTTTATGTTGTTTAGATAATGACTACAATCCCTAACTTGGCCTCCAGTTGTCACATGACATTGTCATTTTTCATATAATACTAATACAATAACCTTCCTTCGTGATACTCTTCCCAACACATGGTTGTGCATATTGTAATTTCTTGGGCAAGGCATTCTCTTACCCTCTCGATCAACTTAATTAACTACTAGTATTCTTTTGGATCATAAAATAATTGCCTTTTTTCAGGAAAGCTCTCTCTAACCTACTCGACTATGTAAAATCTATTACATGTTTCCACATCACTGTACCTCTTCTTAACACTTATCATTCATGATGTTCCCTATATTTGTATGATTATTTAACAGATGCCCCTCCCACACACTAGCCTGCTTCCCCTATAATCATCCCAGTTCATCACACATAATTTGGCGTAACAAATAAGAGACTCTCAATAAATAATTGATAAAGGAATAAATGAATGAATGATTTCATAAATAGAGTAGAGCCAGAGATGGTCACGAGATGGTAAACTCTCTAGGAACATGCAGAAATTTAGGAAATGTCATTGATCTTTCTACAAGACATGAATTGGAGGGTTAAAGAAAAACTTCTCTAGGCTACAGCTGACATCTAGATTGTAGTAAAATGTATCTAGTGTTTGCAGAATGTGACCCAAATGTGAAATCAAGAAAAGCTGTGAAGATTTTTTAACTCAGTGCTGTTACATGAATGCACTACTGGGGACAAAGTGAGTTTTGGACTTTGAACTAATCTCTGCAGTGGCAAACAAAAACTTCACTTATCAAATGATTGAACATTTTTGTAAATTTTTTATAGCATTCCATTCACTCTGATTTTTTTCAAGGGTAGGATTTTTTCAGAAGTATATTTTATTAAAAACCAAAAAGTTAATTAGTATGTATTATCAAGGAAGGTCCAAATCTAATTTCCACTAGAGTTTTCTCACGGAGGAACGTCATAGTGCTGTATTAAAGTACATCATGCTGAGTAAAGCTTGCTTAAACAATTCTTAATATCCTTTTTGTCCTGCAAAGGATTGCAGAAGTCATGGAATATATCATATTTTACATATATTATAGTTTGGGTTTGTAAGCATTAGACAACAGTATTACTCCAAGATATTAAACCAAGTCCTTCATCAATTCTATGACAGCCGTCCAATGCACCATGACTTGGTTCCCCCAATTAATTATCTTTCTTTTTCACTCAGATTGCTCCCAGCTGTGATCAAATATTGGCAGAGCTCCTAAGCAGGAGAGGTATGTATGAGCTGCTATTGGGCAAATAATAGAAGCTGTCACACAGCATGTGTTTAGTTAAGAGAAAGTTTGCAAACTTGGAAAACATAGACTGTCGTAGAGGAAGAGTTTCTTTGGGACGATAACCCCATTATTTAGATTTGTGTGGTCCTTTTGCCCAACATTGGGAATAATACTACTTGAGCCATGAGTCATTGTAGGAGGTATATAGACACTTTATGAATGACTGCTTGAGGAAGAACTTGTGAAGATGGACAAACAGAAAAACTTTTATACATGTAATTAATATGCAATTTTATAAGAGACTGTGAAACAATATAGATATAGTCATCTTACCTGTCTTTTGAAATTTGACATTTAAACAATGTTAAAATTGTTCTCTCTTCTGATGACTTTATATCTGATGTGTGAAGAAAAATATCAAGACAATCTATCAGTATTGGTAGATTCAAAGAAATTTAGCACTTATTTACTTAAATTCTATTTTAAAGCTGATGACTTAAACCTGTAAGTATTCTGGACCTCTGAGCCTCAGAGTGGTCAAATAATTTTTCATGTTCATATAGCCAGTACTTACAAATCTAAGATTTATTCCCAAGTGAACAGGCGTTAGGTGCCAAGCCTTTCACCAGGCTGTCACCGCTCTCACCTATCTGCAGGACTTAATATGACACATTGAACAAAACAGAAGTCATCTGCAGGGAAAGTCAGATGACTCGGCACTCTGCAGAAAGCCAGGCACTAAAAGAAATTATTTGATCCCTGAAGAAGAACTTCATGCAGGCATGCAGGCATTCGTCAGACTCTTCTATTTCACAAATTTCCTTCAGGCCTTATTGCCTGCAGTAAGAGGCTGTGAGTCCTTTCTGAGGGTGTGGAGATGTGCACATTGTCACCTGGAGCTGGAGCTGGAGAGAGTCTTTTAATATTCTTAATAGTCGAGCAAAATGAAATTAAATGTTTTATGAATAAAATTGGTTTCTGTCATTGAAATATATTTTATAGAATCCATTGCCACAGGTTTGAAGTCCAACATTATCTCCCAAAGTACACTGGCTGTATAATTGATATGGTTAAAACCTGGAGACGTAATATACATTAATGCTTTTTCACTAAAAGAAGCTTCTAACACTTGTTAAAGCTAGGCGCTAGTGAAAAGTCTCTTGAGAATGGAGAGGTTTTATTTGTGCTACTAGAAAAATTGACTCTGGAAAATTTCAATACATATTTGAAATTCTCTCAGGAACTGGAAGCTTGAAAGAAGGGGCTAATGCTATTAAATCTGTCTTAGGGTATTGATTTAGATCACATGAAGGCCTACACATGCTTTCTTTGGATTTCTTTTGCTGAAAAATAGGCAGAACCATGATAAATACTAAGAAAAAATCAGAGCAATAAAATAAGCAGAAATAAATAAAATATACATTTTAAATCTTTGAAAATATTCAAATATGTCAGCAAGAAAGTAGTTGAAATATACAGAAGGTAAAAAAAAAACAGGAGAAAACTCTCAAACTATGTTTGCCATGAAAATTTCAGCCACATGAGGCAGATAAGTTAAGCTGAAGATTCATGAACTATATGGAATCATACTGGACATTACTGAATGTTCTGGTTTCCAAGCATTACTTTTTAATGTAATGCACAGAAGATGACAACAAGAAACATATTCTGCTCCTAAATTTTGGATCTGCATAGAGCTGGAAAAACAATTTTCCCTAAGATGTGCTTTGAGCCCTGGTCTGTGTGTTCTGAATAGAAAAAAAGATATATGAGTCAAGGAATAATATGAATGTTACCTTGAATAGTGATGTACAAAAGAACCAGAAGAAAAATTAAAAATATTTCCCTGGGAAATATAGCTTCCACCCAGTTCTTAAGGTATTCCCATAAAGAGTTCATACACATATGAACTTACAAGAAAAAACATTGCAGGCTCACAATAAAGTAAAATTCATAAAGGAAATAACCAACAGTTAGAGCTCAAGACAGAAATAGAAACACATAAATGTTTTCTCAAATCAGCTACTATCTTATTAGGTAAAACTAGTCCCATGGCCCTTATAGAAGCACCACCAAATGTTCAGTTCCACCAATATCATATATTTACACTTCCAAAATATTGCCAAATTTACCATAAATGCACATACTGTAGAATCATGAAACTTACTCTCTAGATTTAATCCCCATTTGCTCTCTCAAAAAGCAACTTTCACCCCCTTTAACTGATTATTTCCATTGCTCAAGAAAGGTGTTAGTACTTAGAACATTCCACAAGAGAAACAATATTTATATACTATCTATACTATCCAAAGTAATCTAGATTCAGTGAATCCTTGTCAAAATATAAATGACTTTCTTCTCATAAAAGAAAATATCCTAAACTTTGTGTAGAACAACACACATACACACACACAAATAGCTAAAGCTTGGATTAAAAAAAAAGAAAGAAAAAAGTAGGAAGCTTTATTAGATACTAAAAAGATATATTAACAAAAACAGCACGCTAATGACATAAAACAAACATTTACAACAGAAAAATGCACTAGAGAATCTACAAGTAAACCTATGTGTCTATAGCCAGCTGAGTTTCAGCAGAAGTGCTAAGCACATACATTGGAGAAAGAGCTGTTTGTTCAATAGATGCTGCTTGGAAAATGGATGTCCCCATACAGAACAATGGAACGAGACCCACATCTCTCATCAGTTACAAAAAATCAACTGAAAATGAATGAAAGGCTTACATAATGTTAGACCTGAAACTATAAAACTACAAGAAAAGAACACAGGAGAAATGCTTTCAGGGCCTGGGTTCGACCCCCAGTCACCACATAACAAGAGCCCAAAAGCACAGAGAATAGAAGCAAGAACAGATAAATGGGATTAGAAATATCAATGTAAAAAAGCTCCTGCACAGCAAAGGAACAGCCAACAGAGCATAGAGACAACACAGAGAATGGGGAAAAATGTGCAAACTATATATCTAGCAAGGAATTAATACCCACCCATATGATGTTCAAAAACTCAATAGCAATAACCCAATTAAAAATAAGGAATTGCTTTAAATAAATATTTCTGAAAAGATGATATACAAGTGGCCAATAAGTACATGGAAAAATATTCAGCATCACTGTCATGGAAAACCAAATCAAAACCACAAAGATATCACCTCATCTCAATAATAATGGTGACTATCAAAAAGATTGCAGATAATAATAGCTGCCAGTGAAGGTACAGAGAAAAAGGAGCTCTTGCCAATGGTTGGTGGGATTGTAAGTTAGGATAGCCATTTTCAAAACCATATGAAGCTTCCTCCAAAAATTAGAAACAGAGCTACTGTTGGATCAAGTAATTCTGCCACTGAACAAAGGAACTGAAACCAGTATGTTGAACATACATCTACACTCATATGTTTATCGCAACAATATTTACAACAGCCAAGAAACTGAAGTAGTCTACATGTGCATCAGCTGCTGAATGGGCAAAAAAAGTGTAGCACATATGTATAATTAAATGATAGTCACAGTAAAAAAGGAATAAAATTCTATAAATTACAACATATATGGAATTGAAGATTGTTATCTTAAGTGCAACAAAATGGCAAGTAATACATGATCTGACTCATATGTACAGTCTTAAAAACCAGGTCACTTAGAAATTGAGGATAGAGAGCCAGGGATTTAGCTCAGTGGTTCCGGCACCTGTCTTGCAAGTGCAAGGGCCCGAGTTCGATCCCCGGTAACCACATTACAATACTGGGTGTGGATACTCTCGCCCAGCAGTAATCAGCACCACATACCACAGTGCCGGGCGTGGTGGCTCACGCCTGTAATCCCAGCACTCGGGAGGCAGAGGCAGGAGGATTGCTGTGATGTGAGTTTGAGGCTGAGCTCAGGGCCAGCCTAAACCACAAAGCAAGACCCTGTCTCAAAAACAACAACAACAAAATAAATAAATAGAAGAAAGAAATTGAGGATAGAATGGTTCTTCCTAGAGACTGAAGACAGTTGGGCAAGGATGGCAGAAGTGAGAAAATTTTGATCAATATTTACTAAGTCATAATTAGATAAGAATAAGAAATCCTAAAGTTTGCTTTGAATATTCAAAGGGAAATAGTCACAGGAAATGGGGTGTAATGATGGGAAATAAAAAATGTGATGATAAAAAAAAGAGAAACAAAGCCTATGTATATGAGGGGAGTTAGGTTGGGTAGGGGAATGGGAAAAAATGAGAATTAAGTCGTGTCCTATACTGGTACAAATCCTCAATGTGGAGTATGGTTGTGATGTGTATATATAATGTACCAATGAAGATTTAAATTTTAAAAAAGAAGTAAAAAGGAATGGGATACTAAAAACAAAATTAAAAAAAAAAAAGAATTACTTAAGTTGCACCAGGATTTAGCTCAGTGGTTCTGGCGTCTGCCTTGCAAGTACAAGGTCCCTGGTTCGATCCCTGATAACCACACAAAACAGTGCCAGGCGTGGTCACTCACGGTCCCTAGTTTAATCCCTGGTAACCACATACAACAGTGTGGTAATTCACACCCACCAGCAGTCAGTACCGCATACCACAGTGCTAGGTGTGGTGGCTCACACCTGTAATCCCAGCACTCGGGAAGCAGAGACAGAAGGATTCCTGAACTCGAGGCTGAGTTCAGGACCAGCCTGAACTGCAAAGCGAGACCCTGTCTCAAAAAACAAAAACTTAAAAAAAAATTACTGACATTAATGTGCTACATATAAATTTTTAAACCTAGAAGGAAACTTTGTAATATTCCACCATGAATGTGATAAATGTATGAGAACATAGATATGTTGAACCTGTTTTTAAAATTATGCAGTGTACAAAAGCACCAAACTTTACATAGTATCCTATAATTATACACAAAGTTAGTGTATGATTAATGTATTAGAGTATGATTATGCATACACTAATTTAATCAGAAAGCAATATTGTTTAGGTTCTGTTAGTGTACTCAGAATAATAGTGAAATCTCTAGCTCTTTAGTATCAAAATTTATTGCTACATGTTTTTTCTCATCATATCCTTTAGAAGCAAATAGAGAATGATACGGATTCTCTGGTTTGGAAAGAAAACACATTATTGTCATACGAGTGATTTTTTAAAAGATACACGTACTTAATGCATACAATTGGGTAAATTTTGAAATAAGTCAAATCACAATCTGTCCCATAAACAAATCCATGTCATCCAAAAGTTTCCTCCCATTCCATTAGTTTTTAAGGTTTTGATTTTTAAAAAATATTGGGATAATATTATCCACTAAGAAATATTTACCTGTGTAGTACAGAATTATTGTTTAGGTGCTACGGTGTATGGAAGGCCTCCAGGGCGTATTCATCTTATGCAACTTGAACCCCTTGCCCTCTAACAACTCCCATGCTGCTCTGCTTCTACACCTTTTGTTAGTTTACATCCCTCATATAAATAAGGTCATACAGTATTTCTTCTTTTGTATCTGACATGTTTCATTCAGCATAAGGTCCTCCAGGAATAAATGGAAATACACATTGTGTTTATGGATTGGAAGAAATAATCTTGCTAAAATGCCCATGCTACCCAAACAGTGTGAAAATTGAATGCAATCACTGTAAAATCCCAATGACTTGCTTTTAAAAGAAATATAAAAATTACTGATTTGAATTTGGAATTTGAAGTAGCCAAAGAAATTCTGAACAAGAAGAAGAGAGCTGGAAACATCACACTTCCTGATTCTTTCACGATTTACCAATGTACATCTAAATATGTTCATTGTTTAAATTTCACTTTGATTTACTACCCCACTTTATGCTATGTATTCTCATGCCCTATGTCTACTACACACTGTACACTTCCTGTTCCTTTTCCACTTTTCAGTAAAAAGCAGTTTCGTTTTTTGATCATGATTTAGTGTTCATACTACGGTTATAAAAAGGTTTTTTGCCGTATAATTTTGGAAATATAATGTCATATGCTTCTCATGCCAATTTTCCCGTTGGAAATACCAATACCCTAGTTTTTACCTTGCTTTGTTTTTTCCTGATTATTATTAATTCAAATCAAAAGTCTCTATAAATTATGTAATTTTCCTGTCAATACATTCAGATGAAATTATCACTTTATGAATTTATCAATTTAAAGAAATCGATTCTGATACAGTCTGAGTGGATCTGAGCAGGTGCCTGCCACTTCCGGAGCATAGCTTGCATTCTGGGATACCCTCTCATTTTTACACTGGTATTCTCTTTACTTCTTTCCATGTTAGATAATCCATTTTCTGGTGACCATTTCTTTTATCTCATTTCTTTCTATATCAGCTTCCTGAGAAATGGGCTATAGGCAATAAGTGTTCTTGAGACTTTTCATTTCATGAAATTGGTTTTTATCCTAATATTCTACTGGATATAAAATCTTAGCTTGTAAATATTTCCCTCAACAATTTGACATCAAAAATAACCACATACATGGGCTGGGAGATAAAAGAGTAGAAATGTCAGTTTTGCCTAAATTTATCTATAGCTTTACAGCAGTTCCTATTAAAAGCCCAGTAAACATCTCTGTATACATACAAAATTATCCTCAAATTAACTTGGACATACACAAGCTAATCTTAGTGGGACAAATCTTGAAAAACTTTTGAGGGAAAACTATGCTACCTGATATGAAGCCTCACTTTATAGCACCAGTAAGCAACATTATATGACATTTACAGAAGAAACATAGACCATTAGTACAGAAAGAGAATCTGAAGTTAGAAACACAAAACTATACCCAACTCTTGTCTTTAAAAACAAAGAGCAAACATAATTCAAAGGAGTAATAATATGCTGGTTTTTCAACAAATGATGTTGAAGCAGTTGGATACTGTGACAGTCAAACTGGATTGTAAAATTGATTGGCTTGAGAGTTACCGAGGGATTAGCAATAAACAATTCTCAGTGTTTGTGGCGCGACATGGGAGCATGACGTTGGGTACTCCATGTTGTCTCTGGCCCCTTCCTCTCTGACACTACACCCCTACTCTATTTCCCAGACACCATTACTGAACACCTTTCCTCGCCCACGACCTTTTGCCATGATGTTCCTTCTTTGCAACCTGCCAAGCATTGAAACCTCTGAAACAGTGAATTTAAAATTGGATATTTTTTCCTAGCAATGAAAATCTAACTAATATATGCATCCATCTACAGGAAAAGAAACTGACATAAGTGAACATTATACAAGCTCCTATGACACAGCCTGTAAATGTGATCACTAGCAAGCAGTGGAAGCCTTTTACGTATGCTTCCAGGTTCCCAGATATCACCTTCCTTTTTTGTAGAATAACCGCCAACCTGAAAGAGGTCTTATTTGTGAAATCAGTTGAACTAAACATAACCAGCTTAGAATGCATATTATTCTCCTGAGGCAATCTTTCTGTATTAGAATGAGGGCTACCATCCCAACATGTTCACAAAATTTTTTTATGAGATGCAGCATTTTGCATCACCTCTGTTCTTTGCACAATATCAAATATAGATTTTTTTCAGTATGGAAAAGTAATGTCAAAGTGATTTCACTATCTGACAAAATATACTTAAGCATATCTTGATACAGTTGGAATGATGGGAAAGAACTCTGAAATTCTTCAATCCCAGGAGACCAACAAGATCTACCCATCTTTGCCACCCATTAAAGACATGAAACATTTGTGCGAGTGATTGTCTTAAGGAAAAACACAACCTTACTTTCAATTACTTTCCTCAGCTTCCAAACTTTTTCTTTTTCTTTTATTTTAGAACGGCTTTGAATATTTGAAAAATAATATAATGATTCAAAAGAGCAAAAGTGCCAACATTAACCATTAACCATTCTGGTCATATTCTCCAAAGCAAATGTCAGATCACGCCCTTGTTAGCACTGAGAGAAAACAATTCTGGTGCAAAGCTTGATTATGTGAAAATTCTTAAATTATGTACAAGGTAGTCACTGAAGCAGTCTGAAAGATCCAATTAAGGCCACAATTAGTCATTATCTCATCCAAATGGAAAAATATAAACCATATTTTCAAACATAAGAAGCTGCTCAGTTTCCAACAGATGATGTATTATTTTATTATAATCTCCTATATAACCAAACATTAAAACTTACTTGTGATTCTTTAATTTCCTGAATTTAAAAATAAACAGTTTCATATAGTTTAAATAATTTGTATAAAATATATATTTGCTGATTTGAAAGTGATGTAGAAAATATTTTCTATGTTAGTGAAGCGACATTTCAATTTTCTAATTATAATTTTCCAACTGCTTCTCTTTTCTGTAGACTCTGAAGTGATCTTCATCATTTGATATTGTACATGCATTCAAACTGTCTCAGCCTAGATTTTGGGGGGATAGTGCTTTCGTTTTCAGTAGGAGTGACATTTAATTCAAGTATGAGGTGTTGTCAAAAATATTCTGAAGGTTTATTATGTTTAAAGATTTTATTACAGCAAGAGACACACTGCCATTCAGCTCCCCTAAAAAGACCCCCCTCGCCTGAAACACACTTATGCCATCCTTCCTGCTACTTTGTGAAGCCGATGTGGAGGTTCTCTTTCATGAATGTCTTTAGTTGCCCTGTCATGACTGTCTCAAAATCGTAATTGACTCAAAATGTTTAACTTTCATGGTCATTTTGACTTTGGGAAAAAGCCAGGAGCTGCACTGTGTCAGGTTCGGTAGTTAAGGCAAGTGAAATCACACTGTATGATTTTAAGAACTTGCCTGTGTATTGGATGGCACGCATCAGGTGCGCTCACTGAATTTTTGATCATACTCCATAAAGACACTCAGGAAAGAGGGTATCCAAAACTGCTTCAGAGAGTGGCAAGACTAATGGAAGTTTGTTCAGCACAATGAAGACTACTCTGAGGAAGATTAATGGCACTTGTCTTTTCTGCAATCAATTTTTAAATTTAAACTTTCACCATACAGTTAGATCACTCCTTGTATTTCTGCACCTCATAATCTTCTCTCTTCACTCTGACTGAGGAGAAATACATAATTCTAACAAAGAAGTAATCTGAGTTTCTGGGAAAATTTTTCTAAGTAAAGCAATGGAAATCAGAACACAGTAGGAATACATTCTTCCCCAGAAATACCAATGTAAATAATACTATATTAATAGTAATAATTAATGGCATTTATTCTAGTGTATATTTTGCCAGTATTTTATACACATCATCCCATGTAAACATCATGAAGTGCATATACAGCTAGTGGGCTAGTTAGTCTGTTTTGACCCTGTCTTCATCACTACCCCCTTGTTTCCTTCTCATGTAAAGCAGAAAAGATAATGAGAATTGTATTGCCATGATTCTCCACTGGTGTTCGCTTCCCAGCTTGAGTTTTACAAAAAGAAGCACTTAGTTAAGACTGGGGAGATGTATGAACAAAGTAAAATGCACAGGATTTCAAGGACACCTCTTAAGAGCTCCTCACCTTACTGCTCAGATGAAAATGACATCTCCCACAAACTGAGATGCAGCAGATGGCAAGTTATGCCTTAGAATGTATGTATAAAATGTACCAATCAAATCAATTTCAACAAAAGAAGTAACTGGATGCTTCACCCTGTGATTTTTGCAGGTCACTTCCCTGCACCTCACTTCTCCAGGACTTTCAAAGATTTTTAAGACTTCTAATTTCCTATCTTAAACTCTTTGATGTAGGGAAAATTCTGTTTTAGTGGCTCTGTGTGGACAGAAGAAAGTGACACTGGGAGCTAACTTCTTTGAAGTGGCACATCTGTATTGGGAAAATGAGAACGAGCGACTATGAATTTGGAGTAGACCTCTGGACAGGCAGAGAAAGTTCTGAGTTTTAATAAAACATGATTAAGTGAGTATAAAGCCCAAGTTTCTTCCAAGAACTAACCAGGTCTTTCCCATATAAGTTCTCTTCGTCCTCTGCTCCCAGGATCTCCACCTATAGGAAAGTAAACAGATGGGAACAGTTAGCCATCGTATTACTATTTTAAGTGGCTAGAGACCAACTGTTCCTGCTCAAGTCAAGAAGAAATCACCTAAAATATATTCAAATTCATAGAATTTCTAAACCATTCATTTCCCAAGGGTGAGATGGGTTCTCCTGCCTCCAAAGATGCATTTAGAAAAAAGCTCTGTTGCTTTTTGTGACTTTAGCACAATAACTATGCAGCCTCATGGTTCTTGAACTGTGCTGGTCACAAGCATGTCATGAAGACTAACCCCGATTCAGGAAGATGGGATATAGATATATCTGTATAGAAGGTGTGTCCAATAAGTTGCAGGCATGTAGAAGAACAAACTACTCTACATAATATGACTCCTACGGTATTCACAATCTTTTTCTTTGACGTTACTTTTTCTATAGTATTATGCTTGTAATATGTAATGATGATATTTATTTTGATGAACTGCTACAAGGATAAGCATATCTTGATCATTTTTGTCCCTTTACTCCTCTTTCCTCTTCCCTACCTCAAACATGTCTGCCTTCTTTTTCCAAGTATTGAATGTTAGTATATATATGTCTATCTTTATCATCAGGCATAGGTCCCATTAAAATAAGGACTCTTCCGTTCTGTTTTGTTTACTAATGTAACCTTGGCACCAAAAAATAACACTGGACCTACACAGACATTCGGTATTTTTGGAATGAGTGGAATAATTTCTATATATTAACTTGTAATATCCCAGTGTTAGTTTTATAATATGTTAATTTTTTCATTGCTAGGTTCTCTAAAAATGCTAGCAGCAAAACAGAGGATAAATTTGATTTAAAAAAAAATAACCTAGTCATGAACTTGGCTAATTAAGGCTGGTTTCTTTCCTATTAAGCTGGAATGTATTTGCTTACTATTCCAATGATAGCCTCAGCCTTTACTAATTCTCATCTTGTTATCCACTTGTTTCTAAAACAGAATTGAGTTAGCCTCCTATAAAAATACTATATTCTTACTTCTTTGTAAGACAAAAAAATTAAAATCACTCTAAAAAAATGAAATAAGGAGTGACAACTCAGAGATGAATCCATTCTTTAGCTGAAACACTGCAGGTTAGACTGTAAAAGGTTAATGAAAAATGGTCTTCAAAAATGAGACCTTCGTGTCACAAAGTCAATTGAGTGGGTTGCAATAGGTTATTTTGAGTCACTTCAATTAATGTCCTGCTACTACCATCAAGCTAAAGCAATTAAGGTGGCCAGGCCTGCATTTTTAAACTTGGCCAAATTCAAACAAATATATTTTTCATGAATGTACAGATGTGTAAATATTAAGGAAAATGTGAACAATTTAGACAATGAAGTGAATCTGTAAAATGAAGATCACTGGATGTAAGGACAGGTAAACACTTGGGATTTAGTATGATTTTGCCATTTGTTAATTGTGAAATACATACCAAAGTATCTTCACCTCTTGATGGCTATTTCCTCATCTGTAAAATGTCCACAATAACACTGTCCCCATAGGCTTTGTGAGGGTCAGGTGACGAGTGTGCATAAGGCCTGCTGGCACACAGCCTGATATATGATAACACTTGGAACATTATAACTGTTATTATTAGTGATAGGTAGTCAGAAAAGGCTAATAGTTTTTCTCAAAATATCCAGATGAATGAAGAAAAATTGATTCTGAGAATTTAAATAATAGCCACTATCCTCAGCTTTCCTTTCTCTCCAGAGAAACTGTAGCATGTCTAATGCAATTGTGAGCCGAGGACCTCGGTCTGCTCCGTCTGATGTTATAATCCCGAGCTCAGTGATTTACTCTGATTCAGCTGTAAACTGTATATCTGGGAAAATGAAAGTTTGCACTAGTATCTCTTGACCAAGACATCGGCATCATTCTGCAGATATTTTCAAATTCATTTTCTCATCACAGGGGTAATGTGGATTGTTTCACTGAAAGAAAACTGGGGGTGGGGGGCTTTACCCTGCTGTGAATAGCTATGTTCTTTAAACTCTGTGTGGATATGTATAGCCAGGGAGCTTAGATCTCCCTAGAGTCGTTTCTTTGTCTGCCTTGGCATGCATGCTCTGCACTGGCATTTTCCAGCTGCATACTAATGAGCTGAATAGCCAGGGAAGAAGCTTGCCCAGAGAAGACACAAAGACTGGACTCTGCAGCTATGTGACACTGAATCCCAAATCACTTATCCCTGATTAGTAAGCCCTTCCCTCCTTGCAAGGCTAAGTTTTGACACTGACCAGGTACCTACATTTAGTCAAAGCCCCTTTTTAAATTTCAGAAGATTTAGTCATGCTTTCAGTCATAGAAAAGCATTTTAAATGACTACCCTAATATAAAGGAAAGTATAATTATAGGCAGCTAAGTTAGGTAGAAATTAATATGCAGTCAGAGATGTATTAGGCCCTTGAGGAAGTCAGTTCAAAAGATGAGACACACCAAGACTGTGGCTGGAGGCGAATCTGAAGGAAATCAGGCTTCGGGATGGAAATGTGATAGTCAGGCCTGCAAGCCTCCCTGGACAGAAGTAGTAACTTGATGTTACGCTGTAGTTAGCTCACCCACGTGGTCCAGTGAGTCCGGTGGGCATGTGAGGAACCAGGACTTCTGGATCCACACTCCCATCACTTCCCAGAATGCCTTTGTTCTCTTCATGTAGTCTTGTTTGTGGATCATCTCCTTTTTGGAATCAGTATTAGCTAAGTGGCTATTATACCTGTATTCCTATAAATTGACTGTAGTTTGACCCATGATGTACCCACATTATGATTGTGCTGTTTAATATACCACTGACCAACAGCTTGAGACTACTACTGGAAATCCAGAGCTATTCTCTTCATTTCCAATAAAACTGCCCTAATTTCCTGCTTTCGTTTGTAACTTCATTTCTTGATGTTTTGTGACCGTGAACTCGGCACATCTGACATTTAACAGGTTGGAAGTTATTTTCCCCATAATATTGATCAAGTTTTATTTGTGATTTTGATTTTCAAGTCCTTCCCTCTCCAAAATCGTCATGTCTAGAATCAAATAATTTTGATTCTCATTAGCTAGTTCTTTACAGACATGCTCAGGTTTCAAAGAAATAGGTTTTCAGGGGTAGTTCAGGATTCTGAGGACAGGAGTTAATAGTCAAATGCATATCAAGGGCTATCAACTTTTATGTTAAAGTCACATTAGAAGCTTTAGGATTACAAAGAAATTTCTATTTTTTCCCTTAATGCTAAGACAACACAGTACAAATAGAGTCAAAAGATGGCCTTTTGTTTCTGAAACTTACCGTAGATGGAGTCCACTTTTTCTACTAGTTTTTGTGTGTCTTTCTGAATTAATCAAACTGTTTGTATGGCTTTAAACTACAGGACCAAATTCTCAGGGGCTCCTATTAGTAAAGGCTGATATTAAAGCATGGTTAACCATCAGCTCAAAAGTGAGCTATTAGATATTTACCATGGATTCATATTGCATCTGTCTTTCATACAAGCCTACTACTCCTCTTGCTTCCTACAAGCAATGGCATTTTCTTATGCGATTTATATGAATTATTCATAAGAAAAATGTTTCATAAGAAATACTTCCATCCAACAAATTTATAAACCCATTGCGTTTTCCTGTAATTTCCAGTATAAATAAATAATGATCTGGATTTGGATTAGTGAATAGCCTGACATATCGTTATTTCTTTCAACCCTTTATGTATCTATTCTTTTGGTTTGTATACATTTTGCTTTGCATATACATAAGTGTATGAGTAATCCATCATTTCTTTGGTTCAGTGATGAAGATTGATTTTGTAGCTACATCATTGCCTTACAAAGTAACTTTGAAAACAAATTTCACCAAACAAAAAAGTTTAACCACATCTTGCTTTTTCTGCTTTTAAATATGCTTTATTTCTGCTAACCCCACATTATATAAATATGTCAGGTACAAAGAACAACCACCTTCAATGTTCAAGATCTTTTATGTGGGCTTGAATTTCAAGCAGCAGTAAAAGTGTGGGGACATAATCACTGAACTGTTTGAAAAGGTGGGTTTTGCCCCTCCTCCATGACAAACATAGGTAACACTTTACCAAGAGAAAAATGCTAGCAAAATTCAGTGGGGGATGTATTTACATAATGCATCTTTTAACAAGGGATTGAGTGAGGGCATACATGACAATACTGGCATGATGTTTTCTCTCTCCTGTCAATTATCCTGGAGTCACCCTGCAGTTTAAGCTGCAGGTCAATAAAATGAATTTCAAAGCAAAAGCCTTCAGCACCAAGGAGGAATTAACTCTGTGGGGTTGCTTCAAGAAAAGCAATGAATTTTTCCATTGCTTTTACCTTGTGCAATAATTGTTTTGCAATTTTTCCTTTTATCAAAAGGATCTTTTATTCACATTTAATTCAAATTGTGGATGAAATTGTTTATATCTATAAACAAACCTTTCTCTTTCTAAATATAATAAAATTGCAAATTTAATTTGCAGTTTTTTAAATAAAGAATATATGTAATGAATCCTTAATATTTGCAAGTAACTGTTTTTGCTGAACATCACAGTATTTTGTACATTTCTTTCCAGTTTTCTGTGCTGTGCAAGATGCTCCCTTCCTACACTTAAATAAATAGAGTTAATTTGCCACAGATAGGAATCAAGGCTTAAATTCACTCTTGAACTGCTGGGGATAATCTGAACTGATCTTGTTATCTTCTTTCAACAAATTCACTCTTTAAAAATCCTCCCACAAATAGATGTGCAATCCAATCACTCCCATTTTCTGTCAGTTAAAATAGCATTGACAACTTTTTAGCTTTTTTTTCAGAATCGTTTTAGATTTACAGAAAAATTGTGGATAGAGTACAGAAAGTTCCCCTTTACTCCCACCCAGCTTCCTCTATTAATAATGTAGGACATTACTATATTATTATAATTTATGAATAAATCATGATATATTGATATTAATTGAAGCCTATAGTTGAGTCTTATTTTCTTAGTCTGTACCTAATACCCTTTTGCTGTTCCACGATCCCACCCAGAATACAACATTGCTTTGAGCTGTGATGTTTCTGTAGGCTCTGCTAAATTGCAAGTTTCTTAATTTCCATAATGTGAAGACATTGAAAAGCTTTAAAAATTACTAATCTGGTATTTTGTGTAATGTCCCTCATGCACAAATCACCTAATGTTTTCATAGGATTAAACTGGGATTGGGCATTTTGGGGAAGAAGACTACAGAGGATAAGCGCTGTTTTTACTATAGCATATCCTGGGTACATATAATCATCAGTTTGCTGATGTTGACTCTTGCTGAGCTGACAAAGGTATACTTATGTATTTTCTCAAATTGTTCTAGTGTTTGGCTATTGGGAGCCTTGTCAGCTGCTTCCTATTTCTCTTTAGCATAACTACATCAGTGTGGGTTGTTTTTTGTTTCTTGAACACTTGCTTTCTTTTCAGAATTATATAGTACTTCAGCCTCATCATACTTGTTTATTAGCTCTGTCATAGGTAGGATCAGCCCTGTCTTCAAAGAAATCTAATTTCTTTGTTGGCAATAGTATTAGAAACCAAAAGCTTGATAGTAGATGTACTAATTGCTACTGATATGTCATTGTTTCTATGCCTCTCAGAGTAAGGAAATGTATAGATATTTACTGATCTGGATGCATACTCACATCTAAAACTTTTTCTCTATGTGCACTACGTATGTGGGAGTCTGGGGAGGAGGACACAGCCAGAACCCTTGTGGCAAACTCCAATCCCCTGTAAATCCCACAACATAAGGATAAACACCCAACAAACAACAAAGTTGGAACCTTGAGAAAAAGGCTGAGCCTGTTTATCCAGTCTCCAGTTGATGGACATTTGGGTTGTTTCCAAGATGTAGCAATCACAAACTGAGCTGCTATAAACATGGGTGCACATATGTCATTGTTCTACAGAATGGAGTATTACTCTGCCATAAAAAATGATAAGTTTGAATCATTTCTACTTAAATGGACATACCTTGAGGATATCCTCATAAGTGAAATAAATACGGCACAGATAGGTACATATCATATCTTTTCTCTGATATGAGAAAATAAAGATGTAAATGAGTCCTAGCATTT
>PVIR01011205.1:22372-34761 GCA_004026965.1 Petromus typicus
AAATAGAAAATGCTCAATGTAAAATAAGGTGAAGGGGGAAAATGTTGAGATTGTAACAAAAAAGTAAGGAAACAAATTTTATGTATATGGGGGGTGGTAGGGTGGGTAGGGCTATGGGAAAAAATGAGAATTAAGTTGTGTCTTATACTGGTACAAATCCCCATTATGGAGTGCAATCATGATGTGTATATTTAATGTATCGATAAAGATTAAAAAAAAAAAAAAAGGCTGAGCCTGGGCTCAACTCTTGCTACTCTGAGTGGCAGCAAAAGGCCAAATACAGCAGGAGCAGAAGAGCCCATAACCCAGCTCACAGGACATTTATTTGGTACCAAGCCTTCACACCCTTAATCCTTGCATGCATAAAACAGGGTGATCCCAAAATAATCTGTGTAGTTGAAGATTACTTAGGGCAGAGAAGACATCCTTAAATCCCAATAAATCCCTATTAAGGCCAATAATCCTAGTGCAGTAACCCTTGTAGTTTAAAATCCCACAGGGCAGAGCAGATGTCTGCAATAATCCCAGTAGCTGGTCCTGCAGGGAAGGGCAGGGCAAACATCCAAAAGTCCAAGTGAATAAGTCATAAGTCCAAGTAAGTTGTCCACAGTTCCCAACAATATATATCTATATTAGCCTGAAAATGAGGTCATGCTGATATTCGTGACTCCAGTCCATTGACATGAAAATTATTCTAGACTCTTGCCCTTGCTTCCCTGAAAATTCCCCCTCCAACACAGGGGAAACTGGATCCTTCCATCTGTCATCTATTTAGTTAATTGTTAGTTATTGGTTCAATTTCTTTAAAAGATGTACACATATTCAAATAATCTATTTCTCTATGTGTGAACGTTTATGGTGTGATTTTCAAGGAACTGGATAGTTTCATCTAAGTTATCAAATTTATAGGCCTTTGTTCACAGTATTCCTTTATTATCCATAATACCAGTGATGATAACTCTTCCATTTCAAGTATTGGTAAATCATTCACTTCTTACCTTTTTTAGGGGTTAACATAAAGGGGTTTATCAATATTTTTCATCTTTTCAAAGAATTGGCTTGGTTTCATAGACATTCTTATATTTTCTATTTAACTTATTGGTACTCTATGTTTTCTTATGTAACTATTGTACTTGCTTTTAAATTAAATTGTTCATGTAGTTTCTGAAAATGAAAGCTTTATTTAGATTATTGACTTTAAACATTCATGTTTTTCTATTATATACAACTGGTGCCACAAGTTTCTATTTAAGCACTGCTTTTGCTGGATCCCACACATTTTGATAAGTCGCATTTTCGTTTTCATCGGTGCAAAAACATTTTAAATTTCTCTTGAGCCTTCTTTAAATTATACGTATTGAGAGAAACTATTTTTTCATTTTTTCACCATTTGAGAATATTCCAGCTATCATTTTTAAAAATTTATTTCTAATTCAGTTCCATTGTAGTCTGAATAATATAATTCAGAGTATAGTCTTTACCTTAACTCTGTTAATGGTGCCTGTAATATAATCTATTGTGGTGAGTGCTCCATGTGTGCCTGAGAAGATCATATATTTTGTTGTGGCTGGAAAACATATTTTTGGAATCTCAAGTTGATTTAAAATCTTCTTCACATTAACTTGTCTTTATGTGTTTTCTCCCTGTTTGACTTGGCTACTACAAATGGGGGAAGGTTGGTGAAATCATTAGCTATAAGATAGGATTTTTCTGTTTCATTGCCCTAGTCTATCAGTTTTTGGCATCATGTCTTTTGATACTATCTTATGTACACACACATTTGCTGATAGTATGTCTTTTTGGAGAATTTACACCTTTATCATTAGATAGTGTCTTTTTTATATGTGATAATTTTCTCATTCTAAAGTCAGTTTCATCTAAAATTCATGTAGCTGTTCTGCCTCTTTTTTTGTTTTTTACTTGTATTAGCACACAATCCTCCATCCCATCACTTTTAATTTACCCATGTCTTTTCATCTGTACCTTTTTTCTGACTTTTCTTGTTTTAATTGAACATTCTGTTTGGTTATAATTTCACTCTTATCTCAGTATATCAATTACACTCATTTTTGTAACTTTTTAGTTGTTGCTCTGGAGTTTGCACTCCCTTGCTAACTCCCTTGCTAACTGTATTTCCTCAGGTGTAAACCAGGTATGTTATAACCAAGAATTGCTAATTCTGTCCTCCTGTCCCTTAAAACTTTCTATCACTGAGTTCACTTTTGTGTATATGGTAATCATACAAAACACTGATGTTATTATTTTAAGAAAATATTTCAGTTCAATAAAGAACAGAAAAAAAATTTGCCTGTATTCTCTTTCTAGTGCTTTTTCTTTCTTTACACAGATCCAAGTTTCTGATCTATACTGTTTTACTTCTTCTTAAACAACTCAATAACATTTTTTTTTCATACTGGGGATCAAACCCAGGACTTTGCAACTACTCGGCAAGTGTTCCATCATGAACTACATGTCCTGCCCTTTAACATTTCTTGTCAGAAGTCTGCCAGAGATAAATTCTTGGGATGAGTATTGCATTTTATTTATTTGATTACTTACTTACTTATTCATTGCAATAGTAGGAATTGGACCCAGAGTTTGGGGCATGCTGGGAAAGTGCTCTACTGCTAAGCTATATCCCCAGCCCTGAATTATTGTCATGAAAGTCCTTGTCTTTTATTTTTAAAGGATAAGTTTGCTTGACTCATATTCTATGACACATCTCACTGTGGTTCCAATACTTGCCTGTATATTCCTCAGATCATTTTTTATTGCCTGTTAAAATGCTTTTTAACTTTTGGTGAAAAGTTTGACATGATTCATTAGATAATAGGAGCCAAGAAAAATAAATTTTGGGGTGCAGTGTTTTATTATAATCTGGCTAGGAGTTGGGCCATGTTTAAAACTTACTATAGCTACAGGTACCAGACTATTCAAAATCTTCTTTTGTACTTATTTTTGTCTCCTGCTAACTTTGGTCTTCCCTAATGTACACTTCCTCTTGAGGTAAAAGCCATCAAAATTTAGGGGCCTACCAAGAACCGCAGATTTATTTTACTCTCATGTTTGTCTAAATTCAGGCTCCAGAAATTAGTCATAATCACCATTTACCTAGTCTACCAATTCATATCCCCAGTAGTTTGACTGCAGAGCCCACCACTTATTTGTCTCACCAGCTTGGGTAGTAGTTGACCCCAGAATCTCAGTCATTGATGGATCCATCAAAAGTCATTGACTTTCAATTTGCTCGGCTGAAAGAACAGGAGTTTTAAGAATAGGGGTGATAATTTTGAAGGTAAGTTCATCCCAAAGATTTCTATGTAATAGGTATTTATTTATTACGTTTCTATGTAATAAATATTTTAATCTGTGGGGGCCATGTGGTTTGGTTACCATTGCTCAAATGTGCTGTAGTACCAAAACAACCAGAGATATTTTGTAAATGAAAGGAAGTGTGTGGGTTTTACAATAAATCTTTATTTACAAAAATAAGAAATTATCTGGGTTTAGCCTGCAGGCCATAGCGCTGGCTCCTGATTTAGCAAAGTCTTGAAAGCCAAAAATCAGTTGATAATCAGATTTATTAAATAGATACATAATGGAATAAAAATCTGCATTTAGAATGTCTGCAAGAGACACAATAATGCCACATATACATTTTTTCTGTTAAAATGTTCAAGCAGGAGAATTTTAATATCCGCACACACTTGTGCCATTATAGCCTTAGTTACAGAAATTACTATCTCTACCAAAATATAAACAAAAAGGGGGAAAGTTACTTAGTTTTCACTGAATGACTATTGTTCTCTATTTAGCCAGAGAATAATGTTTAAGTCTAAATAATAGGGGTAAAACAATGAGCTATTTCCATTAGCTACAGTTCAAAAATGATCATTTTTTGGTAGCTTTAACAAGAAAGATAATAAAATCTTAAACACCTGGATTTTAAGTAAATGTATCCTTAAATAAATCAGCATCTTTACAAAATAAGAGCACTTCACAGGGCTAAAAATTTGAAGTTTAATGGCACAAAGAAAGCCATATTTTACTTCATGAATTTAAACTATTTGAAGAAAAAGTTATGTGAGTGGAAAGCATAAAAAGGAGCAGACTTTAATAATCTAACAAGTTTACAAAATGAGGGAACCAACGTAGAATTTTCATTACCTAAGTTAAAAGTGTCTAATGGCCACAGATAAAGCACAATATTTTGGGAAAGCATTCATAGAATAAATTTTCTGAAAACCCCTACAATATAAGATGCTTCACTGTAAAATATGTAAAACAATTTTTGCACAAATTACCCTTTCTAAATCTGCAAATTTCTCCACATTGCATATTAGGAACAGACATAACAGACCACTACTGATGAACAGTCTTTAAAGTATTTTATGTATGCAATGAATTTGCTCTCTGCCAACTTCTCAGACCTGAATTCCACTTTGATTTATTCTTCTCTGGCTTCTGGGAGCTAATCTGTCTTTCTTAAGATTGCCTAATCTTTTCTTACTTATTCATTACCTCAACAATTAGTTCTAGTTGCTAACATTTATAAAGGCCGAGGAGGACAGACGACTACAGTGTTAAGTTAGCAAATGAATATTTGCTGTCTGTCTCTTTGCAGCCGGGGGATTCACTTGGACGGCTACTGTGACTTTACCCCGCTATTGGCATAAGAGAGAAAGGCACATAAGAGATTCCAGAATTCAATGTCTAAAAAAATCTAAATTAGATATGTTGCCCTTTTATTTCAGTGACATTTACTTTTGAAATTTTCAGACTTGCATTCTTGTTAAGAATAATTTTTATTTAAAGTGTCCTTTATTATTGCAAAAGCATTGTGCTTCTCTATATGTTGTAATTCTCTATGGCTGGTAAGAGGTATGTTTTTAAATATTTATCTAGAGTTCTCTGTTCAATACTAAACATTTGTTATGGTTTCTTGTTGTTTCCTCTGTACAATCATTATTACTTTCAAAGGAGTATGGAATATATTTAGAAAATGACAAGAGAAGTTATAGAACTTGTTGGGTTCACAGCAGCCATAGTTTAATACATAACTCCACCCTTCTCACCACAGCTGACAAAACCGTGTGTAAGTACCAGATACCTGCTAAGTTAGTCACTGTTTTCTGAGAAAAAAGTGAAATATCCTTTGCAAATATATACAATTATAGTGCATAAGTTAGTGAAGTTCAGGATGGTACATCGAAATGCTGTGTATAGTATACTTAGGAAAACCCTGAGAGAAATAAAGGACCTGGCTGCTTCCCAAGTCTTTTCTAAGCTTGCTACATTCCTGCCACTGGGTTTTAAGAAACATCTCTATATAGTTGTATTTTTTTTTTGAGGATAGAATTTCTCCCAATTATTTTTTTAATAAATTTTATTTTATTTTACCCCATTCCCCCAAACCCCTCTGCTCCCTATGTACAAAAGCATTGCTTCCGTTTTAAACTAGGTTGACTTGATTTTTGTTCCTTGTGACCACAATAACCTAAGACATGTTCAGTATTAACATAACATCTTTACCAAGACCTATTATATTTATTTTACTTCCCACACAAATCTTTAAGAAAAGTGACTCTAATTCATTTTTTTCTATATCCCTAGGACTGAGTCAGCACTCAGCAACTCTTTGCAAAGCAATAAAAAAGAAAATGTGGGTGGGAAACACAGCAGGACAAAGCCTCCTGCAGTAGCCATTCCTTTTCATCTGGAAATGTTTTTCTTGAACTCTTGTTTATATAAAAGACCACAGAAGAGCTTTTCACAAACTCTATTCAATAGCTAGCCACGACTTTAAGGTGATAATATGTGTCAGTACAAAGAGACACAATCAAAAAATGAGCGACTGAAATAAATAGGCCTTTCACAGAAGAAAATGTACAAATGATTAGTAAATGCATGAGGAATTGCTCGACATGGCTGTCCATTACAGAAATCTAAATTAAAACAACACTGAGATTTCACCTTGCCCTGGAAAGAACAGTCATCATTATGAAATCAAATGATAAATGCTGGTGAGGCTGCATGGGGGGGTGGGTGGGAAGAAACTCTTCTACATCACTGGTGGAAATCAGTATGGAGTTTCATCAAAAAACTAGAAATTCCATTTGATGACCCACCTATTCCCCTTCTATGGATCTTTTTCAAAGTATTAAAGTCATCACATTACAGTAAAACTAACATACTCATGTTAATTAATAGCACAATTCATAATAGCTAAATCTCCAAAGCATCTTATATGTCCATTAACAGATGAATGAATAAAATTTAGTACAGTATTTATACAAAATGGAATAATGCTCTGCCGTAAAAAAAAGATAAACTGAAGGCATGGATAAGAAAAATGGATGTACCTTGAGATCATAATGTCGAGCAAAATAAATCTGGCACACAAGCTTAAATATTATAAAAGTTCTCTGATATGAGAAACATAAATTATAAATAAAGAGCAAAGGAAAAAATGGATAATGGGAAGTAGGAAGGAATTCCACACAAGGAATGTAGTATTATGTACTGCAAACATAGACTAGTAAAAAAGAGAAATAAGAGAAATAAGAAAAAAACTTCAAAAGATACTTATAGAAACAATCTGAAGATAATCTTTCTCCCAGAAATACATATAGGAGGACAAAGATATTCTTTCACAAAGAAAGAGTGACATTTGGACTGTAAGATTAGCTAAGTTGTAGAGCTCTTGTCTAGTGCATGTGAAGATCTGAATTCCATCTCCAAGACTAAAAGAAAAGCATGAAAAAAAAAAAAAAAGAAAGATGGCTAATGTTTGTGTAATTTTCAGCATTGTGCATTTTAGGACAATTAACATAATATACTACCCATCTGTTTTTGTTTGTTTTGTTTTATGTTGTTGATTTTGAGACAGGATCTTGCTTTGTAGTTTAGGCTGGCCCCAAGCTCACTATGTAGCCCAGGCAAACCTTGAACTCACAGCAATACTCCTGGCTCTGCTTCCCGGGTGCTGGGGTTACAGGCGTGAGCGACCACACCTGGCACTGTGGTGTGTGGTACTGATTGCTGGTGGTCGTGAGTTACCATGCCCAGCATTGTGGTATGTGGTTACTGGGGATTGAACTCTGGATTTTGCTCTTTCAAACTCACTGAGCTAAATCCCCAGCCTCAGTATGCATCTGTTTTGTCTTATTTATGAGTTGGTGAGAATCACTAGGTTAAATTTTTTTTCTGCTAGATAACTTTTAGCATTGTTTATGTTTTGTCTTGTGATATAAATTTTAAATAAATGGTACTAGAGAATCATTACGTGCAGGGAAGATCCAAGGGTAAAAAAATATCAATCTCTCTCCACTTAGTCTCAGCACAGGGTATCTATCCCAAGGAGACTTCTACACTTGATCTTAGCCAAAAGGCCAAGAAGCGATCCAAGGAGACTTGTAAAGATAAGGACAGACTTCTAAGGAGCTATAAATTTTGAATGAACTACCGGTTTCTAAGATCTAGAGGAAATCTATCTAATCTCAGAAAAATCCTGTGAATTTCCAAGTTCCTCTTTCACTTCTGATCATATAGTTTGAGACAATAAAAACTCAGTTAGTGATAATCCTATTGCTTCCACTTGCCAGCTCAATGCCGTCACATAATTTCTCAGTGCCTGTTGTCCTCTGAAACCTGGGGCCAGTATCATAAACAGCCTTCTTGAAGCCATCCTGAAGAGTAATGAATAGAAATGAGTTATAAATACAAAATGATGTATAAATCTTTTAGCACTAGAGACTTGGGATGCTTTAAATACACAAAGGACAGACTAATAAGACTATCAATTCTGTCTTCAATGTATAGACATTTTGAAATAGAATTCCATCCATCCTGGACTCTTAAATCCTTAGTTTAAGAAACAAAAGTCTGTAGTTTGCATCGCTGTAGAGAAGTGTGACCTTTTGCCTGCCTTTCTAAGGGCTAATTTAATGACTTTTCCTGTACATGCTAAGATCTTGTCAGATGGCATTACATTTTATCTGAATGTAGCTAAACTCATTACAAGAGATTTTCTTAATTCAGAATGGGTTCAGTTCTACATTTCTCAGCTGGCATCTGGCTACACTGCAAGCATGAGAATGTATGAATATTGATGATGAGGTTGTTTGCATATTATATTAGTTAACATACTGAAACACAACTCAAATATAAAAGAATTGGGGCGGGCAATTTTAAAATCTTACCAGGATGTTATTTTTCAACTGTAGTAAGTTTAAAGTTGAATAACTTGATCTTCATTAAGGACCTAATATTTTTAATTATTTTTCTGATGTTTTTGAAAGTAAGGTAAGTTTGACTTTTCAGATAGTAACACTGGACTGTAATTTAAAAAAGAAAAAAAATTATGAGAGAAATATCAACTTCCCAAAATAAATTCCATCATCACATACTATTAACATGCACTAATGCAATAATCTGTAGGCTTGTACCTACCAAAATATTCCATGTAAGAAATTCATATTAAAAGGGAATTATAGTTATGTATGACTAATTTAAGGACCTCTGCATAGAACTTTCTGGCAAAAAAAATTATTTAAAAAAGTATTTTTAAAACCAAAAGTACATGCATAATTTGTTAAAAGAAAGACATATTGTTCCCGTCAGCTGATCGTTACCCTGCAGGGCATCGGCAATCCGTTTTAAATGTCCAGCATTATAGTTTTAGGAAATAAACTAAAGGGAAATATATATATCTCTAGAAGTCTAATCTCTGTAGCAAAACAGGTGCCATTCCACTCAAAATATGTCTTTCTGTCAGCCTTTCATTCTTATGCTTATCTGAATTCCTATAGTGAATTTTTCAGCAGTTAAGGGAGATAAAATAGCAATAGAGGTGTTTTCAGTTCATTTTCCTTTATGAGCCTAAAAAACAATGTTCTTACAGCCTTCTTAGGTATAAAGGAATAATAAAGTAAACTAGACTTCCTTTTTCTGTAAATCAAAACTGGGCTAACAATGCTCTTTCCAGAAGAAGCAAAATATTCCTGACTTCCGCTCTCCCTTACGTTCCCCCTTCTTAGTCTTTCTGTCCTATAATTCACTTGCTCAAGAAAATATCTATGCAAAAATATAAAATACACACAAAAATCTGACTGTAATCTAGGAATTCAAAGAAGTCAAAGTTGTAGTTCAAAGAAGCCATCATTTTAAAGATGAGTAACCTGGGGTTGGGGTGTAGCTCAGGGGAACCGTGCCTGTCTCACAAACACAAGGTCTCGAGTTTGAGGACCCTCAGTACCAAGAAAAAAAAAAAAGTTGAGTGACCTTTCCACAGCCAGGTAAAACCAACACCTCAACTGAATCCAATCCATGTGTGCCTGTGTTCATAAACAGACCCAATGAAAGAGACCTGAAAATGTAAAACAAACACCAAAACAAAACCAAATAAACAAACAAACAAACATAACCTTTGCTAAGGCCTCTGCTTTCTCACCAGAAAGTAAGGTAATTTTCTAGAAAATTTCAGAAGCTATTCTAGATGAAATATATTTTCTATCCTTTTTCTGTCTCGGCCACATAACCCAGACAGATAATTTCCAGTGATTGACCAGGGACTTATCATCTTCAAAATAGCAAGGTTTCTCAGTATCATTTTAAAGCTAAGAGTCATTAAAATACCAGTCACTTCTTTATAGAGATCCATTAGATCAAGGAACCATACTAGGTAAACACCAACCTCTACATCTAACATAAGAATTTCAGTGATAACTATAAAAATATTTTCAGTGACTTAATGTTTAAAAAAGAAATCTCTGTTTGTCTTTGCAAGTCATTGATGATATTTCTAGTGAGATTCTTTGTCTCTAGTGATTATTCACTGAAAAAAGGACAATAGGAATGCTATACACAAACGTTACCATGTAACTTTATTTCTCAGCTCATAGAATGTTCTACAAATTTTTGGATAATCTTAAGGACAAAAATTTCTTTTAAAAAGGAAAAAAAATCAAATTGAAAATTATAGTGTCAGATTATTAAGGAGTATTTTTCCTTCTCTTCGAAGCTGATTAAAAGTCCGGAATCCCAACTACAGCAATAGGCTCATCATATTTTGTTTACCCAGTACCAATTTACCCCTAAAATTATAGCTTTAAAATGTTTTCTAGGCTTCATACACATGTCTAGAAACAGAGTAGTTTGAGGAATAACAATAATAAAACATTGTTAAAAATTTTTCAAAAGTTTCAATGCCCGGCCGGGGATTTAGCTCAGTGGTTCTGGCAGCTGTCTTCCAAGCACAAGGGGCCAGGCTTGATCCCCAGTAACCACATACAACAATGCTGGGTGTGACACTCAGGGCAATCAGAACCGCATACCACAGTGCCGGGTGTGGTGGTTCATGCCAGCACTTGCGAGGCAGAGAAAGCTTCCAAAATTCAAATCTGTGTAGCTTCTCACAGTCTTCTGGCACTTTCTCTCTCTCTTTCTCTCACCACATTTTGTGGTCAGGGCAAAATCAATTATTCAGTGACCGGAGCATTAGGAAAGTTCCCTGCAGTTTCATAGAGGAACACTGCCAGGACCACAAGTATTCCCAGTTGAAGGGCTGGCTTGGTACATTTATTAAATGAGTTAGATAATGTCTTAGGGCAGAGGTGCCAGGAATTTTGTTTTGTTTTGATTTTAACATCATCTTGCTTTTAAAACCATTTTTCTTTCACAGGCCCCTTCACAGGCCCCTTTGAAAAAGGCCATTCTCCTGTGTCATCCAAGAGAATGAAGAACGAGGGGAAGTGGCTCTCAAAGTGCCTTATATGTTCAACCTTCAATTAATTCCTCTCACACTACACACACACGCACACACGGATAATAAAGACAAATAGCGCTGCCGTCTTTGGTTACAGCCTCAGTGTTTAGTTCTGGTCACAGCTAAAGGTGCTCTGCTCCGATTCTGGCCACTGTTAAAAAACATTTTGAAGAAATTTTTGTCCTGTACTTTCTCTCTGTCACAGAGGAGGAAGCCCACAGTAATGGTTCATGCTTCATTTCTTCATTTGAACTCAGATATCCTGTGATGCAGAGTTAATTGCAAACATTACTTATCAAAGACAGCAAATCCTCCCCGCTCCCGTCCATGCCCCTCAGGCCTCAGGCCTTCCCATTTTCAGACCTTGACAGCTGCCTGCATCTGCTTCTCACTGCCCTCAGGTTTCTCTGGCCTTAAGTTCCTCAGCTCTGCTGCCTCCCTTTTCATACACAGAGTCAGAATTGCCAGAAAATAAATGCTTCCTCCAAGAACAGAGTTGGACCAACAACTGACAGAAATTGGTACATGAATACTTCGCTGTCCTTGTCCCACATGTACAGTAATTCTGAAGTGTTGTCCTAAGTGGGCCCTGGGGCCTCCAGTGGCATTAAGCCACAGCAGTAATGACACAACTTTTATTTGCTGAATTCCTTTCTTTATTTCACCTCCCTCCTCCTTTCCTTGTGTCCCTTGAGGTCACGTACACTAAATAAACTACCTGTATTTGTGTCTGTGTCTGTAGGTCTGACCTGAAGTCACAAAGTTTTGAGATGTGGACTCTAAAAGAAGAGGGTAAGCTACTTTGCTAGATGAGACTTTTTTTATTTTGAGACAAGGTCTCACTTTGTAGTTCAGGCTGGCCCTGAGCTCAGCCCCAAACTCACATCATAGCAATCTTCCTGCCTCTGCCTCCTGAGTGATGGGATGACAGGCGTGAGCCACCACGCCCTGCACTGTGGTATGTGGTACTGGTTGCTGCTGGGTGTGGGTCTCCATGCCCAGTATTGTATGTAGTTACTGGGATCAAACCTGTGCCCTTGCACTTGCAAGACAGGCACTGGAGCCACTGAGCTAAATCCCTGGCCCCTAGATGAGACTTTAAACCTACATAGCAATCAACTCTTCTATACATTGTGCAGAGTGTACCTCTCTATTCCCATATATATTAGAGTTTGTGATAGATTTTCCCCTTATATTTTACTTTCACTTGATTTCAATTAGATGAAAATCACTGGGCTGTTCCTACCTCAACCCCAAACACCTGTTTCATTTCCCTGCTCCATGTAGCTTTGGTCTCATTTAGCTTCTGAGTCCTCATCAAAGGTTCTCACACACACACATACACACAGACACACACATGCACTCATATGCACGCACACATGCTCACACACATATGGACTCACACACACATAGGAGTAGCTAATACTCTTATGCTTTATATTCCTTTGTCAGCTTGTGGACACATATCAAAAAGTTTTTAAGTTTGTAAAATAAAACATGTAGAATTACAAAGGAAATAGCACTGAAATATAGCCGGTAATTGGTATTACACATAAGAGTACATTCCTCGGGCCGGGGAGTTAGCTCAGTGGTTCCGGCGCCTGTCTTGCAAGCGCAAGGGCCC
>PVIR01011205.1:34861-47995 GCA_004026965.1 Petromus typicus
AAAAAAAAAAAAAAAAAAAAAAAAAAAAGAGTACATTCCTATACACATCCGTGAAGACTAAAGGAACTTCAGCCTCTGTTCCTTCTCTCTACTTCCCCGTAAGGCAGTGGGATTTGTAATTAAATCAGGACTTCACACAACTGCTGCTTTCCAGGGTTCTTTAGGCTTCCCAGTGCCAAGATGAGAATGAAGATTCTGCGTTCCACAGGACAGTTCCTTATCCTTGTTGTTTCTGATATGATATCACACTCCTGCTTTTCTCTCCTCTTTTCTAGCCAGGACCACCTGGATCAGTGCTTCCCTGAAGCGCTCACTTGCCCAGCTTGCTTTTTCACCCAGTGTGACATTCTTACCTTCCTCAGTTTCCATGTACTCAAATTCTTTCATATTTTCTCTAGTATACCTCCGACTCATTGGCCAACGGCTCCTTTAGTTATGAACCGAGATACCTATAATGAAGTCTGCAATCTTTTAAAAAACACTTCAACATAGACTGCATGATACAAATGTGTTAATTTTACTCTACCCTTAGGAGCAATCAGTGATACTAATCAAGAATCCATATTCCAGGATTGATGAGGTGACATTTAATAAGAAAGGCCACTTTGGGGATAGCTTCTATAAATGTCTCCACTATCATTATCTTCCATCAACTTAGATGCTTTGCTAATGAGTATAAATAATAATAGAAATGAATTTTCATTGTTGAAATATATAGCTTGCTAATTACAATAAGAGATGTTAGAAATAGGTTCTAAATTGGTAGTATTCAAGATTTACTGGATAAGATATGTGGAAGACACCACTCACCTTTGAATAAACAGGATAGGAGGATCTAGCAAGCTCTTTACATTTGCCATGAGTTTTAACACGTTATCTTTCACTCTAAACTCAGAACACAGTAATGAAATACTCTTGATCACCTTTCAATACTGGGGTTTGTCAGGTGCTATCACTCCAGTAACACAGTACTGCATTTACCTCAGGTAAACACTGTAAGCAAGTTACTTACAGAACATGGGAAAAGAATGACCTTCCCTTAGAGTTACTTGTGATTTTCTTGCTAACTTCTTAATAAATGTTTATATGTGTAACAAGATTTGATTTGAGACATTGCCAAGTTGCAGGGGAGATGCCAACTCTCACCTACCACTGAGTATTGTTGGTATCTTAGAGCTATCAAAATTTGAGCCTTAGGATTGTGATGACTGAATTGCCTTATACCTCTTCAACCAATTTTTGAATCACAAAAAATAGATTTTCCATTTTGCACAAGACCATCATATTGAATGCTCTAGTGCTAAATATTTTCTGTAAGTAATGACTAAAATTGTTTAATTCCACTGGGCTGACCTCTTTGATCTCAACTCTCATCTCAATGAGCCTTCCCAAACTTTTATCTTGTCTAGGATAATACAGTAAGACTTGTAGCTGGGCATGATGTTGCACCCATGTAATCCCAGCACTTAGGATGCTGAGGCAAGAGGATTCTGTGAGTTCAAGGTCAATCTGAGCTACAAAATGAGTTCAAGGCCAACCTGAACTAATAGCAAGGTCCTGTCTCACCCTATCTCAAGAGAAAGAGAGAGAAAAAAGGAGGGAAGAAAAGAAAAGAAAGAAAGAAGAAAGGAAAAGAGAAAGAAAGAAAGAGAAAGAAAGAAAGAAAAAGACTTGCAGCTCTAGGTCTTGGTATGGTTGGTTCCTTAGCGTTGCTGATATCAGATTAATTCATTTAACAATCAGTAATTCAACAACCTCATTTATCACACACTGTTCTAGACTCAAATTAATCCAATCAGCAAAAATACACAAGATCTTGTAAATGAAAATGAATAAAAGAGTGAAAAATTAATTTTAGATATCATTAAGTACCATGAAAAAAATTGATGAAGTATGACATAGCAGAGAGTTAGTTACTTTGGAAAACATGTGTCAAGGAAAGCTTCACTGAGCAAAAATAAATACACCTCACAAAGATCTTTTAACACCTTCAGGTAGATTTTCTATGTTTTAATAGGATTAGTGAGTAGTGTGGTTGGAGATAAAGTCTGGCTCTAGGGCTCTAAAAGTTCATTTTGAATCTTTTAGGAACAGCCATGTTCTCATCAGTGTATATCCCTCACCTCTATTCACAGGCGGTCTAATGAAAATGTGAAAGAATCCCTTAAGAAGCCAAGATCAATTTAGCTATCTTGAAGCAATATAACTAGCACCTCGGAATTTTTCATTGAATTGATCAGTCGGATCAGTTTGTGTATACTGATCGATTTAGCATTTTGTAGTCCACACATAGACAGAGAAAATCAACCAGAACCTGGCTTGTCTTAATTAGTATTGGGGGAACACTGAGAATCATAAAATCTGAGATTTGGAAAGGCCTTTAGAGAAGAGAAGGAAGAAAGTGAGTTCTGAAAAATTAACCCCATTATACTTACTTCCCACACTGAAAGCTACTAAGTTTATACTGCCACTTAATTATAAACATTTTAAAAATACCTTTGGTGTTTATATTTCATTTACTGTAAGATCATTTGTCATGAACTATGTTTCATTTTGAAATATAAACAAATCTGAGAACATTAGACTTAAAATAGGAGAATAAATCACCTGCCACATTTATTTACTTTTCACATTTGGTACACAAAGTATTCACATTGTTTTAGCCATATAGTTCATAAAATTTAATATACTTCTTGTAAATTCAGCTTTATATGCCTCTTCAATATTGCCATAAGATATTGACACTTTAATGGATATCAAATATGCTATTGAATAACTAGCCCTAATTTAGTTATCCATTCTCCAATTTTAGCTATTTGGACTGCTGTTAATTTTCATTATTATTTGAAAGATAATTGATGTAAAAAATTCTTCTAGAATTTGGGTTATTTCCTTAGGATAAAGTTGCAGAAGAAAAATTACTATACCAAAGGATTTGGATAGTTATTAAAAACTAAAGTTATTACTTTTTGCAAAATTTTACTAATATTCAAAGCAGTAGTGATAGAAAAGAGTACCAGTTTCAACATACACAACAGAATTCATTAGCCTTATATGGAAGGCTTTAATAATTAAATAAGTAAAAAAATTAGTACAATTTTTTAGCTGAACATACATTTACATTTAGTCATTGAGATTCCTCTTTTGTGAATTGTCTCTTCACATCTTTTTCTTGTTGATTCATCATTTGAGATTTGGTCCATTTGTTTAGGCCCTGTATAGATTGGAAAGATTCTCCCTTAGATCGTTTTGCTGTGAATATTTTTCCCAGTTGGATTTTTACTTTCTTTGATACTGAATGTACAAAATCAGTTGCCCATCTTTTTCTTTATGACTATTTCTACATCTCTTGTGCTTAGGAAATTAGCATCCTCTGAAATGTTCTTGATACATAATCGATACAGTTCAATATCTTTCCACTTTATTTAGGGACTTTTGTTCTTCATTTATGTTAGAAACTTTTATAAATTGCTTCAATATATTTGGTGTGATGGGTGTGTCCAAAAGATAATAGATTTTCCTAATTTTAGAGCTTATATATCCTTTTCCTATCTTAAAATTAAAAGAACTTTTTATTTGAATTTATATACATGGTGATGTATGCTTAAAGAGCTTCCTTAGGTATAGTTAACATATAAAATAAAGCACATACAATTAAGCTATACCATGATCATAACCAAAATAATGAATATATCTACCATTTCACCCAAATTTTCTTGTGCCCTTTTATACTTCCTCCCTCTTTTCCTCTTGCTCTTCCTTTCCCGCCTCAGAAAACCACTAGCCACTGTGGATTAGATTCCAATGGAATCATATAGGTTGTTCTCTTTTGATCCAGCATATTTCTCTAAGCCTAACAGAGATTCATCCACAATGTGATATATGTCATTTCCTCATTTGTTTTCTTGAGCAGCATTGCTTTATATACATTATATAATTATATACATTGCTTTATACACACTCATGATTATTTATGCATCTGTTGATGGACATTTGGTTCATTTAGAAACTTTTACTATTGCCAACTAAGATGTTATGAACTTTCATGTCCCAGTCTTTATAAGAATCGTGTACTCTCATTTCTCTTAGGAAATTATCTAAATATGGAATGATTTGTATGGCATACCATCAGTGAGTATTTAACTTTTTAGGAAGTTGTCAACCTGCCATGCAAAATGATTATCTCACTTTATATTCTTAGCAGCAAGCTAGCAGAGTTCCAGTTGTTCCACATCTTCACTAATATTTGGTAAATTTCTATCTTTCTGGTGAATGTATACATCAATGTGGATTTAGTTTACATTTCTCTAATAACTGATGGTGATAAACACCATTTCACATGCTTATTTGACACCTATGTTTATAAGTTTTTTAAAAAATTATGTTCTTTTCTATTCCCTTTGTTAACATTATAAAATAATCATATTTTTCCTTGGTTTCATCCTTTGCTCTGAAATCTTTAATATTAATATAGCCACTCAAGCTGTTTGGCATTACCATTGTACACTTTCTGATTCTTTTATTGTTAAACTATTTGTGTCTTTGTGTTTACAATATGTTTCCTGTAGGTAAGATCTTCCATTATTATACACTGTAGAAATTTCTAAATTTCTACTGGGGCATTAGAATATTTATATATTTATTATAATTATTGATCTTTTTAGGTTTAAAACTATAACTGAGTTTTTTCTTTTCATTATATCCTTTGTTCTCCTTTTCTGTCTTCTTTTGAATTAATCAAATTTTTATGCCATATTATTTTCTCCCTTTGGATTATAATAACTCTTTTTTGCTAATTATTTTAAGCTTTTATATAAATATATTTAATTTAACTCTATTAATCTTCAAATGACCACCACCTCACATATGGCATACATAATACTTTATTATAGTAATTATATTTTTCTCTCTTCATTTTAATGTGGGTGAATGTGTGTGTAATGTTACAATATATTGCTATTGTTTTAATACAGTTCATTGTCTTTTTATTGTAGCTGGGCATGATGTTGCACCCATGTGCAACATCATAATTGTCTTTATCCTTTCATCTACAGAATTTTTAATCACCCCAAATGGAAATTCTGTACCTATTAAACTATGACTCTCTATTCCCACCACCTTCCTGCCCCTGGTAATCGCCTTTCCACATTTTCTTGCTGTGAATTTCTCAAAAGTAGGCATACTTCATATAATCTGTGAAACACAGTACTAGGCCTTTCATGTCTGGCTTATTTCATCTAGCACATTGTTTTCCAGGTTTACCGATATTTTAACACACATCAGAATTGCATTCTTTTTTGAAGCTGAATAATATTCCATTGATACAAAATACAAAATGTTTATTAATTTCCACCTTCAATGGACTTTTGTGATATTTCAAAATTTTTTGCTGTTGTGAATAATGTTGCTGTCAACACTGGTGCACAGCATGTTTATCTCCCTGCTGTCAACCTTGTTGTACACCTAGAAGTACAGTGGTTGCATTATAAGGCAATCCTATGAAGACTAGTTCATTATCTTTTGAAAAAATATAAGTGATTTAAATTATAATTGAAAAGTCATCTATACTTGATGATAATCTATTCCAGAGCACTGAATTCTTTTCTTAACATTTATATTTCTAAATGTGTATTTGTAATATTTAATATTTGTTCTTTCAGTTGAATTTTAGAGTAAGACTATCAACTTTCTTTTTTAAAAAAACTACAGGATTAAGAATTGAATTCCAGATCATCTAAAACATAACTTGGAAAGAAAGAAAGGAAAATATTGATTCTTTCCATTTCATAATATGTCAGAGTTCTCCATTTTTCAGGTACTGTTTGCAGTGCAAAAAGAAATTGGTAATTGTACTTATTTAGTTTATGGAACTATTGTTTTCTTTATTCTTTCTTGTGTTTAAGAGCATTATATTTTTATTAAATTTATATCTGGACAGTTATATTTTATTTCCTTCTTACGAATGCACAGAATACTATTGAATTTTGAGTATGTCTCATTCCCTATTCCCATAGTTTAACTTTCATTAAGACCGGCCATGAGTTTTATTTGAAAAACTTGTATTTCTTGATATATAATCATATTGTCTCAAAATAATGGTTTTGGATATTAGGGGTTTTTCTTACTTCCATTACTTTTTTAATGACTTACTGCTTTAATAAAAGTTTTCAAAATGCCACTATATGAAAACAATGCAATAGATATTTATTATTGTTTCTGACCTCATAGGAACTTCTAGAAATTTGCTGATTGTGATGACAGATTTGTGATAAGGACTATTAATGGTTTATGCTGATGGAAAAGCCTTCAATTTCCTTCTGAAGTACCTTTAAGTGTCCAATTTTATCAAATACTTTCTGGAACAATTTCATTGCTCATTTAATTATATTACTGGATTGTGATAGTCAATTAGTCAATGCTTACTAGATAAACGGATTTAATGCAAAATATAGAAATACATGAGAATTTATAAGACTGGTACAGGGTCACCCTCTGACTCAGGTATGGACAATAACAATGTGAAGGATGCAATGCAGACCTGGAGTTCTCTGTCCCATGTGAGTGAGTCTATGTTAGGAGACTAACCAGTGTGTGCCAGAAGGCTGACAGGTCTATACTGGAGGCTGAGGAGTCTGTGCTGGAAGCCAGGAGACAAGGTCCACAGTGAAGGTGAAGACTATTTCTCTGAAGAAACAGTGAGCCTTCCCTCTTCTTTTCACTTTTCTTCCATTCAGGCTGAAAACCTATTAGTTGGTGTCATTCAACCCAGGGTGTCTCCTGTTTTCAGTAAATCCCTTCACCCACACCCAGAACTATGCTAATCCAATATAATTGGGCATTTATTATTCAAACTGACACAGTCAGTAAACTATCACAAGCATGTTCTTATGATTTATCATTATTGTATTTCCGTGATAAGCCATGCCACACAGTGGCAGGTTATTCTTCTTCTACATGATTATAAACTATCATATCTTCTTTAATGTGTTAATGTGCATGATTCAGTTTAGGATAACAAATCTGAAGCCATTATGCTACTGCACAACTAGTATTGAAAGAGAAAATTTATAAATACATTAATTTTAATTGTTTTATTGAATAGCAAAAGACAAAATTCTTTATAGCCTTTTTTTACTGTAATACTTTGGGGTATATTCCTTAAAATTATGGCGATTAGCACAGCTATGGTTGCCATATAGAAAGTCTGGCTTCAAATTAGAAAATTGGGTAAAATTTTAATAAAGGAACATAAAATCCATTTTCAAGCAGTATTATAATTCTCTATGCAATGTTCATGCTGAATTGTTCACAAAGTTTGGATAGAATGATAAGCAGATTCAAGAAATTATTTAAGAACTTTAGAAAATATATTTTGAAATACACTCTCTTGAAACTGTGAATAATAGAAACAATTGTATTGAGAAACTTCTCCAGAAATAAAAGACGGTGATAAAACAACCCATCTCTTAATGAACTACCACACACTATGCCATTTCCATTCTTTCCCGTTGCTCAGCGACATTTTCTTAGAAACATGAACAGTATTGTAACATGTATATGTGTGTGTGTTTCTTATCCCCAGGACACATTAATTATTCTATAAACATGAATAAATTAAGAGAAAAATTGGGTCATAATAGATGGATATTAGAAATAGACAAAGTGAGACTTGAAACAGGGCAGCAACAGAAGCAATTGGAGAACTTTACTTTTTTGCATTGTCAAATGAATAAATTTATCATTCTCACTCTGACACATGCAATGCCAGCACTGGAAGACTGAGGCAGGAGGAACACAATTTTCAGCCCAGCCTGGGTAATTCTGCAGTTTTGAAAGACCTCGTATCAACATAAATGTACAAAAGACTAAAGATACACCTTAATACACAGGTCCTGGTTTAATCACAGCCCCAAACAAACACACACAAAACAACAACCAAACCTTTACCTTTTCAATGCTGTGATTTTGCCTTCACCAATCATATTGTATTTAGCTGGTGCTTGTGACTATTTCTTATAATTCAGGAACACTTACTATAGTCCCAGTGCAGTCCTCTTGACAGTTGACCTTGCAGAGATAACATCTCTTTTGTTGACACAAACCACAGAAGATTCAGTGGCATAATCTCATTATCTGATTACAGTAGTGACACCAAAGTAATCTTTCTTAGTAAGCACCTTTTTTTCTAACACTAATTTTGGAGTCATTTTAGGTTCACAGAAAAAAATTGAAAGTACAAAGATTTCCCATATACCTCCAGTCTTAACGTATGTGAAGCATCCTCTATTATTAACAACAATGTCAGAGTGGTGACACATTTGTTATAATTTGTGAACTGCATCGACATATGATTACCACTGAGAGTCCATAGCTCACATTAGAGCCCACTGTTAGTAGGTGGATATTCTGTGAGTTTAGACAAATATGTAATGATATGCAGCCATTATCGTATCATGTAGTCATTTCACTACTCTGAAAATTCTTCTGTGACCATTTATTTATCCCTCTCTCCCCTTAGTTACTGGAGGCCACTGATCTTTTTTTTTTTTTTTTTTTTTTTACTGTATTCCTAATTTTGCCTCTAAGAATGTCATATTGTTGGACACACTTTCTGAAGCCTTTTCAGGCCAGCTTCTTTCACTTAGTGTGTGCCTGGTCCATCAGTGTCTTTGTTGGCTTGCTCACTTTCAGAAGAGTTGCTACTCACAGGACAAACCAACAGGTGTAGAAGGAACTTTGCAAACATATTCATTAGCCCTGTTATTTTTCTCTTGGCCTCCTCCTACTTGTTTTCATTAATGCTTCACCTCGTTTCTCATCAGGCAAGAAACTACAGTGGGATTGACTGTAGCTCTAATCATAAAGAAAACTCAGTCAATGTTGCTTTGCCAGGTGGTTAGCAGGAGAGTGGACTGCCTATTACTCTGTGAAGACCCCTGAAACATTATGGAGTGCAATCCTCTGAATTAATCTTAAAACAAATCCTATCCTTAAAAACGGGATCTTGGGAAACATTGTGTTTCATCCACATCTTTGAAAGAGTGAGTGTTTTGATTTTGACCTTAGTAAGTATGACATTTTATTCTTAGAGAAATTTGTACCAATTGTTCAGGAACCCGTGGCTTTTCACTCTAATTCTCAAACAATAGTCCACAAAATCTCTCTATCAAAATCATCTAAAAGACTAATTAAAGACAAGAGGTTCCTGACCTTGTTAAGATACAAATTACAGAAGGTGCACAATTTAAACCATTATAAATCGTACAAGTACATGTGATTTTTTAATACTCTCAGTGATGACAATGATCACCACTGTGTAACTGCAGAATATCTCCATCACCTGTAAAAGAAACATTTTACATGCAAATTTCACTTTGCCTGACCTCTTAGCAATCACTAGTCTACTTTTTGTCTGTACAAATTCACCTATTCTGAACTTTACTATAAATAGAATCATATAACATGTGACCTATTGTATCTGGCTTCTTTTTTCTTTTTTATGAGACAGGTTCTCACTTTGCAGTTCAGGCTGGCCGTGAGCTCACTATGTAGCTCAGGCGATCCTTAAACTCACAGCAATCCTCCTGCCTCTGCCTCCCAAGTGCTGGGATTACAGGCATGAGCTGCCATGCCCTGCACTGTGGTATGTGGTGCTGATTGTTAGTGGGTGTAGTCACTGCACCTAGCAGGGGTTGTTGTATGTCGTTACTGGGGATCAAACTGGGGCCTTTGTATTTGCAAGGTAGATGTGGAACCACTAATCTAAATCCCCAGCCCTTGGCTTCTTTCACTTTTTAAAAGTACTCAAGGTTCATCCAGGTCATATGTATCAGTACCTCACTTTTTTGTATGGATGAAATCTTCTACTGTATGGATGTATCACATTTTCTTCCTTGATTCATCATCCATTTGTGTTATGTGAGAGTCAGCTTTTTAACATTACAAAGAAATAATGAATGAAGTCCAGGAGTTTAGCTCAGTGGTTCCAGGCCTGCCTTGCAAGCTCAAGGACCATAATGGTGGGCATGGAAACTCACACCCACCGGCAAACAGTACCACACACCACAGTGCCAGGCATGATGGCTACCGCCTGTAATCCCAGCACTCCGGAGGCAGAGGCAGGATTGCTGTAAACTCGAGGCTGAGTTCAGGGTCAGCCTGACCTACAAAAATAAGACCCTGTATCCAAAAAAAACCACAAAAAACCAAAAACAAAAACAAACAAACAAACAAAAAAAAAGCCCTAAAAAAAAGAAAGAAATACTTAATGAAGGCTACTTATGAAGAAAGTTTATTTAACCCACTGTTTTAGAGGTTCAAAGTTGAAATGGTCTACTGCAGGCTCCATGGCAAGAGCCATCCTTGCTCTGTCTCACTTGATGGCATGGATAGCAATGGTGAGAACAAATAAACGATTTCATCTGAAACAAGAGCCAGAAAAAGATGAAGGGATCAGTCTTGTTCTTTTCATAGCACCGTATGTGACTAAGCTTAGTGTGACCCCCTAAGAGGTTGTACAAGAACTCCTCTAGGCGTCCAGTAACCTAAAGACCTTTCAGTACACCCTACCTCTCAAAGGTCTCATCACCTCTCGATAGTGCTGCCCAGAGATCGAAGCTCTGAAGTGAGAGGAGACATAATTAGACCATGCCTGAGCCCTGGCAGGTTTTTCCACTTTGTGCCTATTCTTAGTCAAACGGCTGTGGAATTCATATATGAGTTTTGTGTAAACATACGCTTTCAATTCATTTTGTTGTATACACATTAGGATTGCTATATGCTGAATCCTATGGTAAAACTAGCTTTAACTCTTGGGGAAGTGCAAATCTGTTTTCCGCAGTGGTCTTACCAGTTGGCAATCCAAGCAACAGTGTATGAGAGTACCAGTTTCTTCATACTAGTGTAAATAGGTATTTTCATTTATCTATTATAGTCACGACAGTGCATGAAACGATGATGATTTTGATTTGATTTGCATTTTCCTAATAACTGATAATGTTAGGCATTTTCATGTGCTCACTGGTTAGATACATTCTTTAGAGAAGTACCTATGTAGATTATTTGTTCAAGGGCTGAAAATATAGCTCAGTGGTACTGCACTTGCCTAGCATGCACAAGGTCCTGGGTATGATCTTCAGCATCACACACACACACACACACACACACACACACACACACACACACACACACATCTAACCAAACTATTTGTCCATTTTAAAATTGTGTTGTTTTTCTTTGGTGAGTTGTAAAAATTTTAATATATTCTGCATAGGACACCTATATCTGATACAAGATTTGAAAATATGTTCTATGAGTTAGTGGGGTCTCCTTTAAGTATCTTTTGATTCACTACAATTTGCAGTTTTAATGAAGTCCAGCTTACCTATTTTTTGTTTCTTGCACTTTTGATATTATATTCTAGAAACTGCCTCGTTACAAGTCATGAAGATTTCCACTATGTCTCCATCTAAGAGTTTGACAGATTAGCACTCGTATTTAGGCCTTTGATTTGTCTGAGTTGAATTTTGTACCTGATATGAAATATAGCGCCCATTCCTTCCATTCACCATAAAATGGTCTTTTCTCCATTGTTGAAAATCAATTAACAATAAATCATTGAATTTACTTCTAGACTCTTAATTTTTTATTCACTGATTTCTCTGTGTGTATCTTAATTCCAGTACATACAGATTTGGATATTGTGATTTTATTGCAAATTTGGGAGTAGGTAAATTGGAAAGTGAATGTCTTCCTACTTTATTCTTTTCCAACATAGTTTGGACTATTTTTATTTCCTTGCGTTTTCCAAATCTAATACTATTAGATTACCAATTTCTTTCTAAAAACACTTGAAGTTTTCGTATTTACTATATTGACTCTGTTCTTCAAATTGGGGAGTATTGCTACCATGATAATGTAGTTTGTTAATTTATGAACACTTGATACATTTGTATTTATTTAGAACTTCATTAATTTCTTTCAACTGAGATTTTGAGGTTATTATTATTCATAATGTTCAATCTTGCTACTCTTTGGTTAAATTCATTCTATAAATTTAAATTTATTTTTATAGTAATGTAAGTGGAATTTTTTTCTTAGTTTCATTATGTTATTATTCCATGCTAGTGTTCAGAAGTGTAAACAACTTTTGTATATTCATCTTGTATTTTGAAACTTTGCTAAATTCTCTGACAGGTAAGCCAAAGATAGGCTAGCCCTCAGGACAGACAGCTGAAAGTGTTCTACGTGACCCTGCAAGAGGGACATCTGGTGGCCAGAAAGAACAGAAGGCATGCCACATTGTATGTAGGCTGGCTTGTTCTTGCACAGTGAGGGGCTTGTGCTCTGAATGTTCTTCCAGGTACCATCACAAGAAAAGGACAGAAACAGAATATGTCAGGCTTATGACTCTAAGCGTCCCTGGAATCCCAGGGACTGCAATCTAATGGCCACATCAGCAGCCAAAGCATCAGCACAATGTAGAGAATGTGACCTGAAGTGTTCTTGGGTCCATGGCAAGAGGAAAACTGGAAGAAAAAGCAGAACTGTAGCATATTGACAGGCTGCTGCTTGGAAGTTTCCCTAAGGGCAAGGGTTGACTGTGGGTACAATGAGCTATGTTTCTGCAGCACAGAGACAAACTCATGGCATAAAATCTTCCATAAAGCCCAGAGGGCAGGCAGTGTTGACATTTTTATGAAAGCCTGCCTCCCTTCCAAGCACTAACCTGACATCATATTGTACCTCATAAATATGTACAATTGTTATGTGTAGAATTTAAAAATAAATATAAAACACACGTAAAATACATAAATCTATCCGGAAAGTCTCACAGCCTGGATTTGAAGAATGTTGGACTAAACATAATCAATGTATGAAGAAGAGAGTTTATTCAAATTTCTGCTTCTCTTCCACACAAGGTAAGAAAGTGACCCTTGGGGGCCGGGGAGTTAGCTCAGTGGTTCCGGTGCCTGTCTCGCAAGCGCAAGGACCCGGGTTCGATTCCCCGGTAACCACATAACAATACTGGGCGTGGAGACCCACACCCAGCAGCAACCAGCACCACATACCACAGTGCCGGACGTGGTGGCTCACGCCTGTAATCCCAGCACTCGGGAGGCAGAGGCAGGAGGA
>PVIR01011206.1:0-47786 GCA_004026965.1 Petromus typicus
GGGGGGTGGTAGGGTGGGTGGGGCTATGAGAAAAAATGAGAATTAAGTTGTGTCTTATACTGGTACAAATCCCCATTATGGAGTGCAATCATGATGTGTATATTTAATGTACCAATAAAGATAATTTAAAAAAAAAATACTTCCAGAAAATAAATTAAATGAATAGCACACATAAAGGACTTAAGCACAAAGAGCCTGAGCAACAGTAAGAGCTGAAATATTAGCTGCTGTTATTAGTGTGACCTTTTTTAAACAAATATAGGAGCCTAGTAGCAGCAATTTATACGAATAGAGAATAGTGATAAAAGATTAGGCCAAACACATATACACAAATAAGGAATACAATTACTTTAAGACTATATCATGATGATTGAATTAATAATTTTTAACAAGAATCTTCATGAGTTTTGACATAACTGCAGTGTTTTGAAAAATAAATTATAAAAACAAAATATAGAATGCCTTTCGGATTATTTTTATCCTTTCTCTCACACATAGATTGACCTGAGTGTATTAATTAAAGTGCATCCCAATTTTTCTTATAATTAAGCTGTTTAAAATTCATGTTTAACCCAGAGTAATTGAAACAGAATATTTGTGTAAATGAAATTGTGCCTCTCAACTTTACAAGGTACCAGCTAATTAGTGCTAGAGGCAAGATTATTGCTCTTGATTAAAAAAAAACCCTGAACACTATTTTTACCTATTTGAGTCATATTGTGGGAAAGAGATGAAATAGATATATAATAATATATATCCAGAAACTATCCCAAATAGGGAAATGAATTAAATTTGCATTTTATTAAGTAAACTTTTATTTTCAGTTAAGACAAAGCTTATTGTTTTACTTTGTGGCCAAAGATGATATCTATAGCCTGAAATGGTAAGACACAAATATGACCCCTAAGTAAGTATGCAAATGTGTAAATTATTTTTTCCACAGTTTTCACATAGTATTATTAATTAACATAATATTTTAATTAATTAATTTTATCTATTATGTTCTCCTTGCTAGTAATGATTACTTTCCTGTTATCTGTTTGGTAATATATTTTTTCAAGCTTTTAGATATTTTCTTCCATTTATACGATGTCAGTGTATATTACCATGTGATTAGAAAAAGATAAATTGTCATTTTGTACCATGCTTCCCAAGCAAGTGGATTATCCCACAGTTATCTTTTTTTTGTCCATTAAAAAGATTTTAGAACCAATAAGCTATTCTCAATCTTTATTCACATATCATGCTTACTGGGCTGGCAACCTTTCTGGGTCTGGGGAACTGAGGATTGAACAATGAAATCAGAAAACTCTATCTTCATATAATATTGTGATAATAGGGCAGACATATGAAATACAATAAATATTGTGACATGTTACATAGTAATTAAGTGTTCAGGAGGAAAATGTAAATTGCAGAAATAGGATATAAATTTTTTGGAAAGAGTCATATTAATGTTATCTTGAATTTTAGTATTCCTATCTAAAAATGAAGGCAATAACCATCATTATGGTAACTGTAGAAATTAAGTACGAATATTTATAAACAGAAGGAATAAGTATAAGCTAATCTAATTTTACTATTACAATGAATACTTTATGATTTGTTTTAGGGTACATACAATTACTTCTATGTTCACGATACATCTTTAACCTCTTTTACAATCTGATCCCAAAAGAAATGTAAGTTTAGATATGTACTCAGTAGTATAGCCCACTACCCATTTGTACAGGAAATCTCTATTTTGTATCTTAACTGCCCATCAATGGCATTGTGTCAATTAGAAAGTTCCGATCCAGGGTAATACATACAGACCCTCGAGATCACACACACTTAACGTGATATTATTTGTCCCTAAATTACGTGAATACAGGACTTAATATCACAAACTTCTCACACAACCACACCTTCAAAATCCCTCAAGGATTTTATATGAGTTTACATACAGTCTACAGTGTCCTGACTCTGGGACTCATCTCCATAGATGTCTAGTACTATGAGATGCTTTAAAATATTTATATCATTGTTTTATCCTTTTTTAATTAGATCTCACATCTTTAATCAGTAACTTGGAAAATCTGTCAAATGTGTAACTTTTTGTACAATTCCAAGTTGTACTGAATTTCTTCTGTTGTTTCACAAGTCCCTTCACTAAGTGTAAAGTGCTCTGCTGTAAGGAAACATGGACACAAAAAAGAAAATACCAAATTCCAAGTGGAAAATTGCAATTAAAAATGTAGAAAGATTATTTACAAGAGAAGTTATTCTAGTTTTCTGTAGACTTAGAAAAGAAATTTTTGTGAAAAAAAATTGTTAGAGGCTAGCTAGATATATAATAAATACATGTTTCCTTGTTCCTTGACTTCAGTGGGATGGTAAGAGGACAATACCTTATGTAAACATGTACAGATATAAAACCTGAGGAAACACTTTTCCTTTCCCATAGAAAGTCTTGAGAAGAAGAAAATCTGAAGGAATTCCCTTCACCTTGTGGTAGAGGAGTGTGAAGGGTGAGAGGAACATTCGTAGTTCAAGGGCCATAATCATCCATGAAGGATGACCTTGAAGACCAGTCTAATGTTTATTACCCTTGAGAGGGTCAGAAAATGAACAAAAGTCTCAAGAGTTCTGTGTCTTCAAGATGAGCAGAAAGCAGCAGAAGGCACTGTCCACCATATGTTCAGAGACCAGGGAGGAAGACAGACACTTAAGAGAGCCCCTTGCAGAGACATGAAAGCACAATTACCCTTTACAAGACTAATACCCTTTGGTATAAATGATATCAAAGAACTGTGGACCATGAGTTTTTATTTAACTCACTTGTGATTAGGATGCTATACAACTTTCCCATCTACCCTGGGGACATAAACTTGTCTCACCTCCAGCGTTGTTGTGATAAAGAAAGAATGGCAGAGAGATTATTGCTCAATGGTTTATATCTAATCAAAAATCACTACTCACCTTGAATTCTCTAACTTGTTATCTGCCATTATTTGAAATGTTAACACATAATATACTTGATATTGAGCTGGAGGAAAAGAATTACTTGTATGTGTGAGTCCATGGTCAGAAAACCCAGCCTATATGTGGCTGTATATCCAGGGTCCAGTTGACATCTGGATTCCATCAGCTCACAAGTGAAGATTAGACTCTGTCATTTGGGGCTCCCCTCATATGCCAACTTCTCAGACAGTCCCTACTTTATTTTTCCATAAAGATACCTTCCCTGTCACTATCTATCACTTTTTGCTTATTTTTTTTTTCTCTATAGGCCTTACCTGTATGTAATGGTATAGATTTATTTGTTCATGTGCTGTCACTTGCTGTTACAGAAAAAAGTTCTTGGAGAACATGGTTTTTGTGTTGTTCAATATATTTCTAGAGCTCAGAAAGAAATCCTGGGACAGAAATGGAGTTCAACAAATAAATACAGAATAGATAGATAGATGGATAGATTGCATTTGCATGCTATGTAGATTTTTACATTGAACATATGTAGAATATACATACATTTACATGTGAAACCTAAATATATATGTATTTTGATAGTGTAGTATATTATGTGTGTGATTTTTTTCATATTTCCTTTTAAAAATTATTACCATAAATGTTATCAGTTTTATATCACTAATCCTAAAATGAAAATTTTATGACATCTTGTAGAAAAGGTGGAGTCATGTTTTATCTAAAATGATAAAAATGATAAAAGCTTTGAGGATATCACATTAGAGGTATTATTTTTACATTTTATAATTTTACTTAATCTTGACCTTGCATATAAAACTCCCCATTTGAAGATGCTAATTGATTAATATATCCTATTTTGTTTTCAGAAGCTGAAAGTGAAACCCCCAAAGGCTTTAAAGTTTCATTTAATACTAAATTATTTTATTCTGACAGGAAGATGTCTATGCTAATATAATATAATTGTATGTTTTGCATTACATCATGTTATCATAACAGGTCCACACCAGGTCCTTCTCTCTGTTTATCTGTCCACCTCTCTCTGAGTCTTTTTGCTTCCTTCTATCAGAATTCTGTACCCCGATCTTGGAAACTTCACTTAGACATAATGCTAATGTAGATAGTCTCATTTCATGCATTCTTAAAACATGTGCATTGATATAGTAAAGAGATGTTTACTAAGAAACTTATACAATATATTACAATGCATATAAACTTCTTAGTTATATATTGCCTGTGAATATCTTTGCCATTTCCAAATACTGAATAGTACTCTATGTATTTTATTGCAACTACTGTATCCTCTTTATCTACATTTTATAAGCATTGTTAATTTTATATCAAATACCAAACAAAATATTCTACTTCATTTAGTGCATCTTCATGGCATGCTACATCATTTAAGTAAATCTAAAATAATGTTTTCCTTGATAGATTTGTCTTTGGTTCAATTTATAATACTTTTTAAGTAATACCTAATTTTCTAAGTTGAATAGAAAGGATAAATGATTATTTTTCATACTGCCTAGAAAAATTCATACACTCATGTGTCCATAGGTACATGTATTCCAGTGTCTTTTCTAAAGGACAAAAGGACCTGGTGAGGCTTTCTCCCACTGTGAAGGACAAAAACTCAAGATAGTGTACCCTGACATAAAGTGCATTGCTTGACAGTCTCTCAAATGTCACTATGTGAGCAGCCTGCTGGGCTCAGCTTAGAGCTATGATTGCCAAGATTGCTAATAAAAAGAATAAAGGTTAATGAAGGCATTGGGTTATTTATTATCTTGAATAAAATAGCCTAGGTTTTATCTGGATGGTTTGTTCAAGCCATAAGGTCTTGTATTTGATTCTTAATGTTATTTTATTCTTTTCTGCAGGCTTTGAATTTTAATGATTTGCTGGGATACAATCTTCCCATTTTATTAGATATGCAATTATATTACCAAAATGAATGGGGATATCATAGATATTGAAATATGATGCCTGGCACACATGAAAATAAAATAACAGATCCTGCAGAAAATTCAGTGTGCAATTCAATAAGATAGGATCTTGTATAGTAATCACATCTTCTGTGGCTCAGAAGCAATTTACTTTAAAAAATAAATCCAAACATTTAACTTTGAAATAATAACATATGGAAACTATAATATTTTTAAATGTTATTAGCACATGTTTGAAGTGTGGAATGATTACATCTATTTTGGAAATTTGGTACACGTACATAACACATTTTAATTATATTTCCATTCCTTGTCCCTCCCACCTTTCTGTACTCTTTCCAATTCTTGGTTCTTTTTCCTTTTACAAAAACCCCATTTCCACTTAATTTCTTTTTTTAGGCCCTTTTATTTCCCTACTTCCAACCCTTGGTCTCCTTCCCATTTGGAAGAGATCCCCTACTTTCTATTATGTATCTGTATCTTACTTCAATTGCACATTTCAAATTGGGTTTAGTCACTGCCATTCTTTTAAAATGAAATAAATTCTGCAATAAAGCTACTTTCTTCTGCCACCTGATAGAATGCAAAATACCAGAAGTAAGTCATATTTCACAGCAAGGCTCTCTGATGAAACACTTGACATCCTCTGATAATTCACATGATATTCAGCCATCCACTGGAAATAGAGCTAACCGTGTAAAGTATGAAAAAAATAATTTAGTTTTTTTCTTTAAGAAAGAATCATAATTGGCAAAATTAATATATCCTCTATTTGAAACTTTATTTGTTGTGGTCCAGTCTGTGATTGTGTATAATCATTTCAACATCAAAATTGATATTAACATGTGACCATATTCCAAATTATTAGTAGCAATTCCTCAAACAATACTGCCATATGAAACAAAAACCTTATAAAAAATAATGTCTGTGTTTTTACTTCTTTTTAAATTTCTGGCTAGAAAAATTTCTGATGTTTGTATATCCTATAGTTGTAACTCTGTTAATTTCTGTTTTCAATTTTTGAGTCAATTATCTTCTAATGAAACTCGCAATCTATAATACTATTTCTTCTTGATTAAAATATGAAGAATTTAATTATTTACTAAAAGTATTCTTACTAGAATTACTGAAACTATCTACTCAACAAATTGATATCTACTATGTTTAATCATTGTTTCAACATTAAGGATATAGCCATAATTTCTTCAAGAGTTTTTTATAAGTTGTATCAGAAATACTGAAAATCATATGCACAACAGTATTTTTCAGAAACATTGTAGATACTTTTTTAAAAAAATAAAAATTGTCATTAGGTAACCTAATGATATGATTAGTGATTTTTAATTACTGTTATGAGAAAATAAAGATGTAAATGAGTTCTAGGACTGTATGTTATATATTGTGAAATAGAAAATACTCAAAGTGTAATAAGGTGAAAGAGTAAAAATAATGAGATTATAACAAAAAAGAAAGGAAACAAATTTTATGTATATAGAGGGGTAGTGGGGTGGGTAGGGCTATGGAAAAAAATGAGAATTAAATTGTGTCTCATACTGGTACAATTCCCCATTGTGGAGCGCAATCATGATGTGTATATGTAATGTACCAATAAAGATTTCATTTAAAAAAAAAAGAAATAGCTGATGTATTCTCAGCAAAGGGCTGGGGGTTTGCAGGGTGGGGAGAAATGGGAAAAAATGAGAATTTAGTCATTTCATATTATGGTACAAACCCTCAATGTTGAATACAATGATGATGCGTATTCATAATGTACCAATAAAGATTAAATTTGAAAAGGGTGGGCTACTATCTAGAATATACAAGGAGCTTAAAGAAAATCAGCTCTCCCTCAAATTTAAAGACCCAATTCAAAAATGAGAATCAGATACTTTTCAGAGGAAGAAGTAAAAACAGCTCAGAAGCATGTGAAGAAATGACCAACATTACTGGTCACTCGGGAGATGCAGATGAAAACAACTCTGAGATTTCATCTCACTCCATGAAGAATGGCTGCTATCTTGAATGCTAGCGAGGATGCAGGGTGAAAGGAACACTTCACCCTTGTTGGTGGTAATGTAGACTGGTGCAACCACTATTGAGATCAGTGTGGAGATTCCTCAAAATCTAGGATTAGAGATCCCATTTGACCATGCTATTCCCCTGCTAAGGATACACATGAAAGAATTAAAAGATTCATATCACAGTGACATTTGTTAACCCATATTCATAGCAGCTCAGTTTGTGATTGCTAAATCTTAGAAACAACCCAAATGTCCATCAACTGGAGACTGGATAAAGATGTGCTTTTTTTTTTTTTTTTTTTCTTTCTGAGACAGCATCTTGCTTTGTAGTTCAGCCTGGCCTTGCCTGAGCTCACTATGTATCCCAAGTGAGCCTGGAACTCATAGAAATCGTCTTACCTCTGCCTCCCAAGTGCTGGATCTACAGGCGTGAGCCATCACACACAGCACTGTGGTATGTGATATTGATTACTGGTGGGCGTGAGTCTCCACTCCTGGCATTGTTGTATGTGGTTACTGGGGATAAAACCCAGGCCTTTGCACTTTCAAGGCAGGCTCAGGAACCACTGAGCTAAATCCCAGGTCACAAGATGTGGTTCTTTGATACAATGGAGTATTACTCTGCCATACAGAATGATAAGTTTGAGTCATTTATACTTTGAGGACATACTCATCAGTGAAATAAATAGATCACAGATGTGTAAATACCGTATCTTTTCTCTGGTATGAGAAACTGAAGGTATAAGTGAGTTGTAGAGTGTATGATACGCACTGTGAAATAGAAAATATTCAAATGGTAAAGGGGAGTAGGGGTATATAATGTGAGGGGAAAATACGATGGTAAAAAGGAAACAAGGCTTATGTACATACAAGGGGAGGGGGTGTTGTAGGGTAGACAGAGGAATGGAAAAAAATGAGAACTGAGACATGTCATACACTGGTACAAATTGTCAATATCAATTGTGATCATGATGTATATATAAAATGTACCAATAAAATCAATTAATTAATTTTTTTTAAAAGAAAGAAACAGCTGGTGTAGAGAAAAACCAAATTTCTATAAAACTTAATATTTACTTCCACCTTGGGAGGGAAAAACCTGGAATAAACAGCTTTTGGTGAAAGCTAAAAATAAGCTTTATATTTTACATATTATTTTATTTACCTTATAAATCTCTCTCATTCTTTTTAGAAATTGATGGTTTTCTTTCCACAAAACACACATTTGGGGCTGGGGATATACCTTAGTGGCACTGCACCTACATCCAACCAAGATATAGGGCTCAGTATAATTTGTAAAATTCCAGAGATGACATACATTTCATCATTATAAATCATTTCCTAAATTGTAGAAAAAGTTAAGACTTCTTAAAAATTAAGACACTATCAGGATGACAAAATACGAGTAGGGATTTGGGCAATTTTACCTCATCTAGAGAATCTGTTGATCCAGTAAATAAGTCACCAGAAAGAAATCTGACTCCAAAGTCTGTTTGGAAGCATATTTTAAAATATTCCTGAGTCAGAGCATAAGTTTCCTACTTAGCTCATTCCAGCATTTTGATCAGATCACAAGAGACATATTGGAAGATAAAACACATACCTCTTGGGGTTTTCTGGAAACTGAACAGCACTACATACCACAACCCACTAAGATTTTAGTCCACAAATGTACCTGATAAAACTGCTTATCATAGCTTATTTGAAAGAAGATGACTAGTTTGTCACAGTTCACTCTACTGCTGCCAAGGAAGGGATTCCAATAATTCCAGGGAAAAATATTAATCACACTGGAAATATTTTAGAGCAGAAAAGAAGGAAAGTCTAAGAAAGCTGGCTCACAAGATGATGGTGCTTTATACAAAAACCACACTGTGAGACCGAAGGCGGCACCGGGGAAGATGCAACACATAACTGAGGAGCCTAACTCGAGGCTGGGCACACCAGAGAGCCCACCAAAGCCACCTATCTATCATCAGGCTTCAGAGGAAGGACAAAGAAAGGAAGTCATAACTAAGAAGTGTACGTTTAACATGGTGACAGCTTCTGGGACCCAGTCAAAGCCCCAAAGACCATCCATATCAGCATTCCCATGGTGAAATGGAAATTTTTCCATCCAAATCCACCACACCCCAATTTCCTCAGTAGTAAGTCCATAAACTGCCTAATTGACAAAGTAGGGAGCAGAGTCTAACATTTAAAAAAATCAGATAAAGAGAATTTAGCAGAGTAAAGAAGTTTGTCAAGGTTTGTTCAAAAAAATAAATTATAGGTTTAAAAAAACTTGGCTCATCCATACCTCTAATAGCAGGTAAGGAGAGCTGGACTTTTCTCTTAGATCCCACCCTTCAAGAAAAGCATAAATATTCTTAGTTCTAGAATATAATGCCCTTCTCTCTCTAAGGGGTCACACTTCTTTTCTTTACATGTGCACCTTTTATTTTCTGCCTAATAAAACTCTACCCATATCTCCTACTGACTAACCCTAAAGATATTTCTCCACAAGAGGAGTCTACGGATCTCTGAACTCCTTTAACAGGTGGGGAAGGTTCCTTACCCGAGTCCCAGTGTGCTGACAACTGAAAGGAAAGCAGCTTTCCGATTTCCCAAACCATCAGGCCTATATCACAGAAAAGATCCTTAACTACTACCCATTAGTAAAATGATTGTTTAAAAACAGAAAACAAAATTATACGGTACTGTGAAGTACAAGGATCTATGCATTTCTGGTAACTAGATTTATAAAAGAATTTCAGAAAAAGAATCTTTCATTATGTAATTAACATAAAAATTAGAATGATTTAAAATCCAGCATTTCCACTCTTCAGGATGGTGTATACAGAACTTCTTGAGTATGTTCATTGGGAAATATAAACAAGAATGTTCACAGATGCTTTGTTTGTGAGTTTAAACATCTATAAAAGGTATTAAAAGCAGTGTTTAATAGTCATCTTTGAAAAGAGATTGTGCTTGTGCTTGTGTAAGGCACATACCAGGTTTGAGGGCCATGTGTCAATTGTTTACTTTTTCTGAGCACTATGTTGAGTGCATGGGAGACTAGTTCATTTTTAAAATTATTGATCATAAATATACATTCTATGTATGTATGAATTAAATATTCAAACAAAATATAAGATACCCAAATGTTTTAAAGACGGAAGGATGTCAGTATGGGTAACAAACTAAATTCCTATTTCAGAGAATCTTAGCTGTTATAAAATCATAATGATCTTGCTTAGGTAAGTAGTATTTGCTTAGGTAAATGCTCCCAATGTTGATATTAATAACTTGATGAAATGTTTGTCTTACTTCAAAAAACCAATATGAAAACGGCCTATTTAATGGAAAGCAGATGAGGACTCTCCAACGAGGAAGTCCAGCTACATAAAGAAGACGGAGTCCTGCCTTTCCCTGCTGGGGCTTGGACCACCAGTGTTTTGTCTGAGAAGCTGTGATTCATGTTAGTATTAAAACTGCTTATAATCCATGATGTTATAACCTCATGTAGTTCCAAATCGGAGCATTTGTAGTGAGATTCTGGGGAGCTTTGCTCTTTCTCCAGTGCCCTCTTCACTCTGCTCTTCCTGCTCATGACTTTTGCCCTCCGTAGCTCGGACTCTTTTCCAGGTCCTGCCACTTTTCCAGCCTCCACTTTTCCTTCTTGCCCAATGGCCCTGCTTGCTATTTCATCTTGCTTGACTTAACCACATGAACTTATAATTTGGTTGATATATTTCCCTCTCATTTGATTGTGTTTTGTTTTTTTAAGGGAAGAGAGTCATCACTCTGATAGATTTCAAAGATGGGAAGGCAGAACCCAACTCCTGCTCCTCACAGGACCTTTGCTGCTGCTTCTTTTTTTTTTTTTTTTTTTTTTAAACAGGGTCTGGCTTTGTAGTTCAGGCAGGCTGGCCATGCTCTCGGCCTCAAAATCACGTCACAGCAATCCTCCTGCCTCTGCCTCCCGAGTTCTGGGATTACAGGTGGTGCCGAGCCACCAGGCCCGGCACTGTGATATGTGGTACTGATTGTTACTGGGAATGAGTCTTCACGCCCAGTATTGTATGTGGTTACTGGGAATTGAACCCTGGCTCTTGCGCTTGCAAGACAGGCGCCAGAACCACTGAGCTAAATTCCCGGGCCCCTGCTTCTTTCTTTATTATGGGCAAGCAGGACTTGTGGGATTTTTCACCTTGGCTGCCCTCTTTGAAGACTCCACTTTACTCTTTAAAAAATAAGTTCAACTTCTCCCTGATAAACAGTCACTAATATGGATTTCTTTGCTCAAACCATAGTGTAACTCATAATAATAATAGAAAATTCAAGTAGTAATAGACAAGATACAAGTATTTCTACTCCAATTACTACTTTAAGAGTTGTTCCATGTTATAGTGAAGGACTCAAATTGTTTAATTGATTGTCTTACAATGAAACTGAATGGAAATGGCCGAGCCCTATGTCCACTAAAATATCTCAAGTCTAAGTTTCACATGCATGTTGTGATTTCTATGCCAGCATGATGTTAGACAACTGTGTATGCTATATAATAAGGCATTAATCCTAATAAATCTGTCCAAATATTTTTAGAATATAAAACATTGGATGTATTGTGAAAAAACAGGGGTTTGTTTTTATATTTATGAGTATAAAATAGTGAAGGGCAATTATATTGTTAATGACTTTTCATTGAGAATTTCTACAGCAAACTAACATTAATCAATCAACTAATAATAACTAATAAATAATATAGTAATAACTTACTCTTATTTTCATTACAGAGTGATGTTGACAATAATTAATCACATTTTTACTTTAATCGATTTCTTGATGGTCTCAGTTGGATCCACCACAAATTCTGCTGTAAGTAAACTCACAGCTGGTCTTTCATCAATTTTTACTCAGGTCAGATTTTGTTGATCTAAAGTTTCTTAAAGGAAATGAACTTTTCAATAAGCATACATTACATTTTGCATTTTAAGCTCCTGTGCTGTTTTAGGTTTGTTCTCTAAATCTAATATTACTTGGATCAATTTTTTTTAGCTTTCTGTTATGCAAATAAGATTTTTTTTTTTGCTTTCTATCCATAATATATTATACTGATTCCCAGTCAAAATGTCACCAGAATTAAGATGGTTATAGCAAGATTTCCTGCTTTATAACTACTTTTGTTCAAGTTTTTGAATATAGTAAAATTGAGGCTCCCGCATCAACTGCTTTGCCATAAATGTGAATTAAAATCTCTCAGAAAAAACAGGGTTTTTCCTTGTCTTCTGCAAGGAAAGTGTAGTTATGTCAACTACACTGAATTCATTCTGATGTTTTGGGTAATTTTGCCTTGCTTTCTTCATAGTGTGTTACCTAAAGTAAAATAATATTATATATGTGGAATTTTTGGCAACCTTAATTTTTGTAAGTATAGTGATTATGCATCTGTGTCATCATTCTTTGTATTCTTGCAATGGCCTCCAAATGAATAGGTTGAAAGTTAGGTACCAGTGTTATGGCGTTAGCAGGTGAAGCCTTTGGGACGAAATTAGCACCCTCACAGAAGCCCTTGGCTTTTCCACTTGGGGAGAAAAGTGCGATGGCACCTGAAAGTGGGACTTCAGTAGACTCTTATTCTGATCACACCTTGATCTTAGAATTTCTTGCTTCCAGATCAATAAGAAATAAACCCTTGCTGTTTATGGAATAAGAACTCAAACAGACTAAGGCAACAGGTGACATTTATTCTACTGAACTTGTTAGAAGACCTATCTTTAGTGCCTGTGGTGTAGCTCAGTGGGAGTGCCAGTCTAGCACGATAAGCTCCCTAGTATAAAAATATTGCAGAGCATGCAAAGTTTTCTCCTAGGGATCCACAGGAATGTAATGTAAGGGAATGTGATAGGGAAAAAAATCTCTTCACAAGACTTTGCCCTTGAGTCTCTTCTGAATGGTAAGTTATGCACTAATAAACTATAGATTCAATTTCTAGCAATACCAAAAAAAAAAGTACTTAGAGTTGTCATCTTTCGGGCTGCTCCTAAGCAGCTGAAAAGCTATGTATTCCTTTCATTTATATTTTAGTATTCATCTTTGATATGTTTTATGAAAGAGTTCTTTTATGTTTATTACAGTTGTTCATTCAGGAAACTTCTCATTCTCTTGTACAATGAATGTTTTGTCATTTGAGATTTTTTACTCTAATTTTAAATTGAGCCATTTACACACTCTGAATATTCAAGAACAATATCATTACTAAATAACTTTGTCTAAATTTTGAATCTTCTTTTCCTCTGTGAAGCATTTGAGATGATTTAGAAAAATGAAAATCAAAGTCAAATTAAAACAATGTGTCATAGTTACTTTTCTCATTAAAACAAAATACTCAGCACCCAACTTAAAAGCAGAAAGATTTATTTCAGCTCATAATTTGTAGCGGGTTCAGTTCATAGAGGGCTGGTTCCAAGACAGGATGGCATGGCAGAGGAGAAGCCGTAGACTGGAGGGCAGAAAGGAAACCATGAGCAGAGGAAGCAAGCCTCCTTTCCCTGTTTCATTCCATTCAGACTACAAGCTTTTGGTTGGTACTAATATACAGCATGGAGTAATCCAAATGATAAAATATTTTAGCTACCAATCTGTTAGATATCTAAAACACCAACTTCTTCTAAAATCAAAAAATGAATTCTAGGAACAGCAGAGGGTAAGTATAGGAAGAATGTACTGAAGAAAATAGCTTCTAGGAGAGACAGAAGGGTCATTGGAAAATGGGTTTCCTGGTAGGACAAAACTACAGTCCAAAAATAATGTTATAAGTATAGTCACTGAGGTAATATTGCTCCAGTGAGAAATCACAAGGTGGGACAAAACTATGATCAACCAGTAGGATTACAACAAATATAATCACTTAGGTAGTACTGATTAAATGGGGAAGATAGTCGTGTAGACAAATGGACAAAACAAGGACTCTCCTGGAAGAAATGGGTAAGGGAGGGAGCTCTTGTCTCTAATTAAGGTGACTGAAGTCTAGTTAGAATATCGGTTACTGCTATTTATCTCTAGGGAAAATATGTTGGTTCTTGTTCTTCCTTTTTGAATCTTGGCTTTTTAATAAATGTCGCTTAATTGTTTTCTCTGCTGAAGGCTTGATCTTGCCTAATTGCCTTATAATATTTTCTAACCAGCTCAGCTTTCTACAACAGTGCCACCTACATTTAAGAGTGAAACTTTCCCCTTCAGTAACCCTATCACCCACAACTATGCTAAACCAATCAAAGGACTAATCCAATGACCACACCCATAAACCAAATTCACATGCCCTAGACCCACCACCTACACAAATCCCCATTTATGAGTATATGAGGCTTTTGTGGACATTTAACTGTTATTTATAAGCAAGTAAGCAAAAATAGAATTCTATTTTTTGTCATAGCTGACAGAATATACAATAAGTCACAACTTATAAAATTTTCCAGTAGCAAATTTTCACAGATACAAACTGACCTCACACTAGGAGTATTCATAAATTCCAGCAAGTAGCTCACAGAAGTAGCACATGTGTATGCTGGACACTGTCCCAATTATGTGACCACGTGTGTACTGTGCAGTGTGACAGTGTACAGTGCTCAGTCATAGCCCAGCATGTCTAGAAGCCAGAGAAAAAGCAATGGTGATATGGAGGGGAATGCTAGGAAGAGCAATACAATAACCATGGACACAAATATATAAATAATTGAAAGACTGGACAGAGGGAAAAAGAAAGTAGATGCTGGTCACTCTGATACTATGAATCATTCGACCACTGGCTCAGTCCTAAAGAAGAAGGACATATGAGGTCTGGTGTGCCAATGAAGTCCACAATAACACCCAGAATGTGTGGTAAGGTGATAGAGGAGATGGAGAAACTTCTCAGTAAGTGGGTGCAGGATCAGCATCAGTGTCAATGCCCACACAGTTTGATGCTTCTTTAAGAAACAGGTAGAAGCCTTTTTAAACAGTTACTTTGCCAGAACAAATTTGGAATTCTCCTAAAATGGAAGTTATTCATAAGTCAAGGATTTACTGTAGATTTATGTCAAATCATTAGATAGTGGAAAAATACATGAAGTTACCAATTCCAGACACTGGACAGAAGCCAAACTAAGACTACAATATTTTTTTAAAGCAAAACAAGTTGGAGCCAGGATTTTATTCCATCAAGACTTACGTGGCACAGAATAGAATGCAAGAAAAATGAAGCTGCCCTACTGAGCTTAGGAGTCAGAAGTCAGATATCAGGGAAGTTGAGGGAACTAGGAAGATAAGACGGTTTGGAGGAAGTTACACTAAGGGAGGCAGGGGAAAAGTTTCAAACATTTACCCCAGGATACTCTGGAATCTATGGTGCAAATTAATTGATGCCTATGCAAGGGCAAACATCCATGGCTTGTGGGTTAAAATTGCACGAGTACCACAGCCTAACACGCCATGGAGAGGCTAACTTTCCATCCTAAGAGGAGCCTGGTTGAACAGCAAAGGACTTTGCTGAAATGTTCACAAGAGTAGTACTTAAACTTTTTTAGATCGAAGGTTAATCTAGTACTCCTTTAGAGAACAAATCTCAAAGTTTCATGCTAATCTGTTGCTTAACAAACAGTAAGAAGAACCAACATACTTGAGAAAAAAAGAATATAATATCCAAGCACTCCATGATAAAATAGTTACCTTGCACAGCACCTAGTCAAAAGGCTGGAATTTGGAAGGACTACCTAGCAAGAGCAAGAAAGTATAAACAAAGTCACAAATAACAGAGAAAATGAAACTGCAAACAGGGACTTCCAAACAACTGACATAAATATATTGAAATTCTAAAAGATGTAAAACAAAATAAAATGATAACTAGGAGACAAATAGAAGATACAAAATTAATTGTATAAAAGTACATGAATTAAAATTTAAAAAATAGAAACCATATTAGATACAACTAGTATCAGGTAAAATACACAGAGGAAAAGATAAGTAAATTTGAAGCTATATTAGTACAAATGTTCCAAAATAAAGAGAAAAAAATAAAAATAATTTGTTATTATTTGCTTAAATGGTAATATTTTGGATATATTTAGCTAAATAAAATACAAAATCACAACTTATCTTTTGTTTCAGTATGTCTCATATTATTATTACAATATATCTTTATTTGTTGCTGATTTAAGCACTAAGTAAAAAGCAGAGTTTTTCAACTATATAATAATCAGTTACAAATTCTCTTCATGAAAACCATCTGTAGATATAAAAACATAAAATATACACAATGCCCCAAGTGATATGATAAAGTTTTATAGACTATAATTCAACATTTAAAGATTAGTGTCACAAAAGGAATAGAGTATAAGAGAAGACAACCATAATTATATGGGTAAAGTGCTCAAAAAGTTTCCAATATAGTAAATATAAAAATCTTTTCAAAAGGAGGTGCTAGAGTAACTCTATATTGATATAGAGATAGGTGAAGCATAGCCTATGGATTGCACAAAAATTAACTGCACACACACACATATATATGTATGTATATATATATATATACATACATATATTATTCTAGATATAATCATATATATGATTATATATAATATATATTTTTTAGGTTTTTAGTTCTACATATATATATATAAGTAAATATTATAAGTAAATATTTATATATACTATAAATATATATACTACATATATATAAGTATAAGTAAATATTTCTTAGCCTGGATATAAAGTAGTAACCACCAAATTAAAAACATTAATGAGACTGTCAAATGTAAAGCTTGTGCTACTCAACACATAACATTAAGAAAATAGACTTTAAATTATAGCCTAGAAGAATATAATTCTCATAAAAGGGACTTTGAGGGGGTGATGGGATGAGTTATAATTACATAATACATTTGTAAGTAATTATCAAACCTTACAAAATGTAAATACAATACCTCATCATACAAAGAGCAAATCTGAATAATAAAATTTCTTCATATATCTACTTTTTATATTTGGCTTTCACACATATACCAAATTTATTTTGAAGAGAGATCTGATATTTTAAAGAAAATAAATGTTTGATTTTTAGCATATTTCATTTGGAAAATAAATTATTTCATCTGAAGTATCTGGGGAATAAAATCTAATTTATTTTTATATTTTAATATAAACAAAATGATATTAATCCAATGCTAAAGTTTCCTGATCAGATGATTGATTAAAGAGATTAATCAGGTCAAATTTGCATAAAGACCAGCTTCTTTAATCAATTACTTAAAAACATAAAATTGAAAGCTGAAAATATCTGATGTTTCACCCAGAAAGTTTCTCATTGCAAAGAAAAAGTGTGGGAGGGAGGCACAAAACTTACAATTTTGTAGCTAATAAGAAAAGAGGATGTTCCTGAAACCTAGCTCACCTACAACTGGAGTCAATGAATTTTGGCAAAAACTGTGAATCTTACGTTAACCTTCATATATTAAAAATAGACACAATATTCCAATTAACTAATTATATTTTAGTACTTGAGTATATGACTAAAAACTTATTGTGTATTATATAATGATTTTTGTATGGATACTTACACCCCTACAAGAACAGAGCAGCTCTCAGTGGAGGCTGATGAACATTACATTACATGGTGTTATAAAAAGGGTTTCTATATGTGAATGGAATTAAGGCTACAATCTGAGTAAATAAATATTTTATTTGAGTTGGTAGCATATTTTCAAACATTGGGTTGAAATCTAGTACAACTTTTAAAAACTGTAACTTTTAAAATAATTTATCTTATTTGTGAAATTTCATTACATGTAATAAGAGTTTTAATATTTAGTGTTTTGACACTTATAATTATGTTTATGGGAAAATTAAAACATGAAATCATGAATACGATGCTATATTTATATTCCATCAGCAAATTGTTTACAGTTATTATCAATCTGTGCAGCTTAAAACTATGAAATATAGTAGAATGGTCTAATAAAAGCAGTAAAGAACATTGATTCAATTTTAATAATTTGTACTTTTTGACACAGACATTGTCTCTAAAGTGGGTATAAAATCCACCTGAGACTATTAAACACAGTTCTAATTCACAGATCCAGAAATATTAAAGGTATGTGCTAATTTCTAAGAATAAACTACGATGCTCTCTCAGTGGAGAGATGGAGTTTAGCAGCCCCAGGGACGATGGTTTTTAGAAAAAAGCTTTCAGTAGAATGTAGAAAGGGAAAGAGTCTAGAAAAATGCTGTACTAGAAATAATATCATAACCAAATCCTTAAAGGAAGACCTTAAAGATTAATTTATTAGAATTCTTAGGAGGCATAATATTGTTTCTTCCTGTCTCTATGGGAATTGGGAGCTGTTTGTGACAATAGCTTCACACAAAACACAGATCATCCCTTGAAAAGAAAAAAATATACTTGCTCCATTATGAATTCATCTTCTGAAATTACTGTTTCATAGCGTCTTGCCTAGACATGTTCAGATGATTTTCTATCTTCAGACGAGAGGAAATAGCAGAATATAAAAATAAATCTGACACGCAGATGTTTCCTGGCCATAGAAGGCTCAATTTAATGTAAATTCATGTATTGTGTTGAGGTGCCACGTTGGTGTATCCTGTAGATAATGGGACGGAGAATAGGGAGCAACCGGAAACCTCTTGTACCTTCCATTCAGTTTCAAATGAGCCTAAAACTCCCCTAAGAAATTCAGTTTATTCATTAAAATGAGATTTGATTTTTTTTCTTAAAATATTTATGAAGAAGTTTGAGTTTACCATAGGAATGCCAAGTTTTTCTTTTTAATCTTGTTATCCTCTCGGAAATCATCCAAAAGCAATGAGTATGTTTTTAAACCTCAGTTTCAATGTTTATTTGAAACTCAAAAGCATGCCATATTAGAGGGATATGGATTGATAGTAAAACATACACTGCCTTTAATTTCTCTTCAAAAGGAAAAGAAAGCAAAGCTAGCCTATGTTTTCAGCCATCATGATGTGCAGGGCAAGGAGAAGAGAAAACTAATGTGAGCAGCCTTTCAGGGGACAATCTCAGTTACGCTGGAGAGAAATGAACACTTAATATAGGAATTTCTAGCCCCTAACAACCTCAAAATCACCTGGGAAAATTTTTGAGAATACATATTCGTGGGCCCAAGCCAGTGATTTCAGGTGCAGTCATTCTGAGGTAATGCAGGCAACGGTGATTTTTAAAGTTCCTCGTGTTGTCCTATACACAGCCATTCTGTACACTTTCCTGCCGGACGGAGACACTACAAGGAATCTCCCTGATGCTCTGTCTCTTATTACTGACTTTGCTCCAAATCAAAGTGAATTTAAATGAATTAGTGAAGAACTCAGGTAACTGAAATAACGGATATAATCAAATAAAGACAAAGGAGGAGGGGGAAGGGAAAAAGCAAGTGGCAACAGTGACATGTAATCACTCCCAGAGTGACTGTAAACTGCATGAATCCCAGACATATACTAATAAAATAAGCTTTAAACTAGTCATTGCTATTGAGTCAATTTTCAGTACAATAGAAGAAAGCAAAAGAGTGAGAAGGTAAACATTTAAAAGCATCTTGATAGCAAAAGGATGAATTCTTGAATTTCTATTTTAAAATATAATTTAATTTAAAAAAAACAACTCAATGAAAACACTATCCACACTAAAGCTTAGAAAAGACAAGATGATAGAAACCAAAAGAAATAATTGTCATCCTTATTTCTGTAATTATACCACTCTAATCTTTTTTTTTTTCCTTTTCCCAGACTTCCCTTATTTCTCAGTTTTTCTCAATTTTAAGGTAATTCCTATTTGATTTCCGTGTCTTGGAGAAATTTTTTAGTCCATTTGTGATAAGTCTATGGTGATTTTTGCAAATTAAAATTGAGAACGCCACTCTCAGATTTGCTATTCAACAATAATTCGAGCATTTTTAATTTTCCCAAGTGAGAACAATTCCCAATTAATGACTCTTTCTTCCTAAAACTGAAAGCAACTTTAAATGATATTACCATGCTCACACAACACTACAAAGCAAAAACACTCACTAATTCAGCTCTAATCACATGAAAATCTTCATCTTTCATTGAAACTAAACTGAATACTTTAAAAATTTTCCCCCTATTAATGATAAATCATCTATTTGAAAAAATGTTCAACTTCCTGTTTCTTACAGAAAGTAGTGTTGACATTTCTGAGGAAAAATCAGTATATAAAATATTAGTATTTCTTATTAATCAAAAAAATGGACAAACCTAGACAGGAGGCAGAGATGATTAACAACTGTCTCACATAGTCACTAACACTCTTCAAACCAACAGAAGATAGATTCTTTCCAAAAGCCATAATGAAATACTCCTTCTTCCATGTCATAAGGCAAAATCTTCTAGTCATAGCTGTGTTCTGGACACGTTGCTCTTTCCTAACTCTCCTTTCTTATGTATGTATGCTTATCCCCAGTTTTTTTATTCATACACAAACATAAGTGAATTCAAGTACTGTAGACAATTTTGAACATAAAGAAAATATTTATGTCCTTAATTTATAATGCTAATAAACTACCAACTATTGGCTCAATCTTTATTATGTTAGTTATTTTCATTGCTATTTGTACTTAATACTCCCAACTCCTTTTCTACCAAAGGAATCTCCTCCCTTTGTTTTAAATAGAATGGTTGGAGTAAAACAAATTATTTTACTTTGCTAAAACTATGAATAGTGTTTTTGGTAAAGCTTGACTATAACAGACAGATTTCTTCTTTATGATCAAGTGATACCATAGTATAACTTTTGATAACACATCTTGCTAAACTCTCAAGTTGGTAACTTATAAGAAGGTGTCATTCAGACACCCTTTTCCCCTGCTTTTATTTTTTTTAATTTTATAAACTTTCACAGTTAGACAAAATTTGGCTTCATTTAAAATGACCTCTTAACTAAACATCCGCACAGTTCAAATAACTCATATTTATAGCCTTATTACTCAATGATAGAAGAACATTTTATTAATATTCAGTTGTTAGGAAAACCATATATTTTTATTACCTCAAGATTAATAACAGCTGACATTTTTATCACACCTTACTGTGTAGATCCCTCGATGGGAAATGCCTATTTCTCTTAAAATATATTTTCCTTTGTCCCTGGTATTCCCCCAGGTCTTCATCTTAGACGTTCATTGCTATCCCTTCACCTAGCAGTTTAGCCATGGGAGGAACAGGGATAAATTAATAACAAAAATGTAAAAATCTATTTCTCTCTTCTACTAGGTAAACTGTGACAAAATGACAATTTGCAAATATTTTAATAATAAATGGAGGAAGGAAATATTTAAAGGATTATAACCCCATCAAAACACATAAAATTCATTCTCAGGTGCTGTTTCCACACTTTCCCCAAAGACTTTATTAATAGTGACTGTGAGCAAAGCTCAGTCATTTTGCTCCATGGGACAGATGGTGGCTATCTATTGTGCTTGTTCAGTTTAACAAATTCTCCTTCCGTCTGTGCATGTATTTGCTGGCCTAGTTCAAGCCTAAATCTTCATTTAAAAAAAATTAATGAATAATGACATCAAATTAAAATTTCAAATTAAATTTTCATAATTAACACTGATTAGTTAATTCATACTCAGGGAAGTAAATTTCACTCATCTTTCAGGAATATATTTTTTTTCCACGGAAAACCACTATAAAAGGTCAAATGGTTTTCCTTTTGCTGTTCCAGAGGTAGCAATCTGAAGCAACTGAAAATATAAAATTCATGACTGTGAGAAGAGTTTGGTATTGTAATTATATATATAATTTGTTATTGTAATTGGTATATATAATAGATATTGTATATATATAAATTTGGTATTGTAATTTATATATCTATATCTATCTATGTATATAGATATCTATATCTATATACATAGATAGATAGAAATAGATATATACATATATTTTGAAGAGCCAACTACAGTTGTGTTGCTTCTTTAGTTAAGGTATATGTGAACTGTATAAACCTAGACCAGATGTGCTGAGAGATGTGATTGCAGAATGTTTTGGGAGTTTAGCCACAGATTCAGTTCATAACAAGCAGACTGTTTAGAGTCTTTATCTGGGGTGCTGTGATGATTAACACAAGGCAGAAGGGTGAGAAAGAAAGAACTCTGAGGAGCAGGAAGTCGGCTCAATGTAACAATCAGTTTAACCCATGGTAAGAACCAAAAATAGAATAAATGTGAAATTCTAGTAAGTTTGACTAAAAGGCCCAGGTGTTAGGTTCAGGTTTCAAAAAATCGTTGGATGTAGGTGTCTTAGGAAGGGCAACGCTGTTAAGTAAGGTGATATTGTAAACTGAGTCCTACCTTAGTTTAACTCAGTTTTACAAGAGCACAGCAGTAAAGGAGAGCAGAAAGCTAACTGCCCATAGTCATATCAACAGGTGAGAAAGTCAGTCCATCATTCGTGAGCCATATGCGTGGCACCCTAGAATTGCTGGCACATTTTCCCTATGGAATAACTTATTTCATCCCTGAGCATGCATGCTGGGAGACCTGTTTTCCTCAAAAACACTTGGCAGTGGTATGTCAGTGGGAAAAACACCGCCTGCTCTTAACTTTTCTTATCAATTTTTGATATCTGCAATATCACCAAGTGGTTCTGCAGGTACTTGGTGGCACATCTGTGACCCCAGTGGTCTTCTCAGGTACAGATACCACCAGGAATTGTCCATTCACTATCAAAATTGGGAAGGAGAAAATGAAAGGTACCTGGTATATTACTGTGATTACAAACAACAGTACATAGCAGTATCTCTGGACATTGTTTTATTTCTGCTAATTGGTGAAGTATGGACATAACCATTAGATTAAACATAAAATCAATGGTACCTAAATGTATGCATTTAAATTAGCTTATTGTAAGCCTCAATTCTCATCTTATTTGTTATCTAGATCTCTTGGCTAATTACTTAAATTCCTGCCTTAGGACCAGGGAGTTAGCTCAGTGGTTACAGTGCCTGCCTTGCAAGTGCAAGGTCCTGGACTTCATTCCCTGGTAACCATATACCTCAATGTGGGGCAGGTGACTCATGCTCATCAGCAATCAGTATCACGTACCACAATGTCAGGCCTGGTGGCTAACACTTGTAATCTCAGCACTCAGGAGACAGAGGCAGGAGGAACATTGTGAGTTCCAGGCTCGCCTGGGCTACATAGAGAGCTCAGAGCCAGCCTGAACTACAAAGTGAGACCCTGTCTAAAAAAACAAAACAAAACAAAACAAAAAACATATTGTCTGAGTATTGCCTCCAACATATCTGTGATAATATTTTGTTAAAAGATTAAAAAGCATAAAAAAGATTTATAAAAATTATTTGAGACATAGTAACACACAAGAAAAATTAATTACTCAGTAAGTTTTTATAAAGTTTTCTTTGCAAGCTTAGGCATTGTAAGAAAAATATGAATGAAGACTGAGAAAGTTTAAAATTGCAATCACAGCAGCAGTTCAGAGAAAGACTTCAGCTACATAACAGTGTCATTTGAATGCCATTGAAAGGCAGATCCATTTGATTATTCTTGTTTACCTTTTTGTTCTGCTTGCCAATCCATGTTTGCCTCCAGGATAGTGCTCTAAAGATTTGCATTCAGTTGTATTGCAAACAGATTGGTGTACGGAATCATTTAGTGAGTACCTTGGCAGATGTGATTCTGTTTGGAATATATCCTAATTACTAATAAGTGGAAATTATTTTTACCACTCATGGTTTCTCACACTTCCACTAAAAGCTATACAGATACTTTTGCAGTATACTGAAGACATTATTTAAATAATTAACACTTACGTGACATAGTGACATACTTAGTTTATATACAAACCATTGATGAATTTATTGGCAGGTATCCATACCTTTGAAAAGTTTTACACATACTTTCTTTTTTCAAAATTCTAAGTGACATAAAAGACTGCACTCATGGGGCCGGGGAGTTAGCTCAGTGGTTCCGGCGCCTGTCTTGCAAGCGCAAGGACCCGGGTTCGATTCCCCGGTAACCACATAACAATACTGGTGTGGAGACCCACACCCAGCAGCAACCAGTACCACATACCACAGCGCTGGGCGTGGTGGCTCACGCCTGTAATCCCAGCACTCGGGAGGCAGAGGCAGGAGGATTGTGATGTGAGTTTGAGGCTGAGCTCAGGGCCAACCTGAACCACAAAGCGAGACCCTGTCTCAAAAAACCTAAAAAAAAAAAAAAAAAAAAAAAAAAGACTGCACTCATGGCTCTAATTCATCACTGCTCCCCCAACAGCCTCTGTTTCTCAAGTGTCTCGGTTGTGGCTTTTACTGTAAGTGGTGCATCTTTCCACACCTGCCATCCGGGGTCGGCTGTACACCTGTTCTGTCAGTGGAATTTCAGCGGGGTTGTTGCAAGAAGGGGCTTGTAAAGGTCATGCATTTCTGCTGTCACCATGAGAAGAGCATGTCCCAGCTGTCACTCCTGAGAAAGGGATGAGAGCTGTGAAACCATCTAGACTCAGCCTTGCCAGTTTCTGTCAGTTGACCTTGAGCTGCCTTTGGACAGTGAGTGAACTAGGCTGCAGCCAGAGAACTCTCCTCAGGTGATCTTCAGGTGATCTCTATGCTTATGAACAATAAGTGGTTGCTGTTTTAGGCTAGTGAATTTTAAGGGATAATTATATGGAAAATTTGCCTCAAGTTGGTTAATTTTTCAGAAGAGAAAAATCTCTTCATTTTCTTGAGAGTGTCATCCATTACATTCACAAAATTTGGGTTAGTGTCTGTCATTAGAAGTTAAATGCATAATTCAAATCTGTGGACAGCAAAAATAAAAATAACTCATTTGAACTGAGAGGAAACTGTATTAACATTAGCCCAATTAATGAGATATGAAATCTACACAGCTAGATTTGAAAATTATACAAAATAAAGCAATATATTACAGCTGTAATTACAGAAAAGGTGGATAGTTGTGCAACAAACTTTGGGCATTTCTACCCCACTGAAGATATAGAAAAATTCATTTTTTATTTTAAATTTCAAACTCTGTTTCACAAAACTACTGTTTCCTAAATATAGTCTTTTGTATCACTTCATAATTTGAAAACATTTTTTTCTAAAAATAAAATGGGTAAATATATGTCAAAACCTTGGGTGATTTATTATATTATAAATTTTGATCATGAAACTGTAACACTTAGCTTATGACAATATAAAACTGCAATCTATACCAAGAAAAAGAATTTTATTTTCTTCTAGGGGATGAATCATTCCGACATTAGCTCTTCAGTATAAGAATTAGATATTGAACTTATTCCTTTGAGAGAATAATCAGAATAGTCACTTGCCACATAGACAAGTGAGACTGACTCAGTTAGGAAGATGGCTGAGCAATGCGACCTGGAGACACTTCAGAAATTCACCTGACCAGCATCTTCCCAGTTTATTATCAAAGAGCAAATGATATTGGGAAGACAAATTTATCTTCAAGTGAAATGAGAGATGAGATGAGCCCTGCTATTTAAATAGATGAATGTGTAGAGAAATAAGAGAAGCAATATGACAAAAGGAAGAAGCACAGAGGTCCATAACCACGGCCCATTGCCTATTGCCCTGGGGCATCTTAGAGGCAGAAGTAGCATCAGATTCTCACATCTTGTATCTGCAAGGCCCACAATGAGGATTGTGAGTTTATGTCCACATACAAATAGGCTTTAAAGAAAGGAAGGTATGATTCAAAATACTGAGAATTGTTCAAAGATTTAGGGGACAGTGCTCTAATAAAAAACTAGAAACAGTAAAACCTGTTATTTATCATATATTTCTTGGAAAATTGGAAATCTGGAGACAGTAGTTGTAGAAGATAAAATCTTTGGAAAAGAAAAAGCTTAATATTCTCTTCCTTATACAATTTCTCCATTCTGCATGACATTGGTTATTAATATAACACATATCAGAAGTTGAAGAGATTTAGACATGCCCAGAGGAGCGATGTAAGTTGTTCTCTCTTTCTCCAATACAGTTGCAAACCCTGAAGCAGCTCACAGCACTACATTTTAATGGATTTTAGGAAGTTATCAGAGCAGGGCTGGCAATGAGCTCTGATTACTGTAATCTGAGAGTCTCTAGTGGAAAGCATAACAATATAAACTTTGGAAAGTTAACGAACCTCTCAAGACCAAGAGAAACTTGATAGTCCAACATAGGAAAAATAATAACAATATGTTTTGTGATTTGCTTTCCTTGTATTATGTTTTTGGAGGTCAAATATTTCAGAGGGGACTTTTTAAGGAAGAAAATTGAAAATCAGGTAGATTTTTAATTAGAGAAGCTCATAATATTTTATATAAATAGAAATAATGCTAAATAGGTAACATAGATAAAATAATAACATAGATAAAACATAGATAAATATGAAAATAACATAGATAAACATGTTAACATATGTTTTTATATGTTAACATATAGAAAATAGCATACATAAAATAATAACATAGATAAAATAATTTAACTGTTACTGAATATCAAAAATTAAATGAACCAAAGCATTGAAAAGGCTAGGATAAATGTGAGAACCTAAATTTGTACTATGATTTATAAATTACAAATCTAATTTATGTCAGTTTCAGTTGTTGCTTTTCTTACTCTTATCTGAAACAGCATGATTCTCACAACTATTCTGAGTTGGTCTCTCAGCTTTTCCCCAGTTTCCCCATAAATTGTATAAGATACACCGTATCCACTTTTAAGCCTTTGTTCATGTCTCTTCATTGCAGGATACCTTCACTCCCCTGTTTAGTACTGTGATCTTTCTTGTATCCTTACACACACACACACACACACACACACACACACACACACACACACAATATATATAACTCTTAGCCTTCAATCCTCTCTTATGAGTGATCAACCTCTAATATGAAATATAATACATTTGTTATATTTATGGTTGCTTGTCCTGTCTGTACTTCTAGGTGTCATGAAGTCAGAGTACATTGGATTGCTTTCTGCTAAGTCATAATGCCTTGAACAAGACTTAAGATATCATGAGAATGGATGGTATTTATAGATGGATTTGTGAATTTGTGAGTGCTTTGCTAAGTGCAGGAAATTCCATTAACTGATCCTTTTGGAATGTTCTCTCCTCTTGTCACTCTTATGAACTTAATGTTTGTGCCCTTTCAAGATCCCTGTGTTGGAATTCTGAATTGCAATGTGACAGTATCAGAAGAGAAAACCTTTTGGAGTGAGTAATATCATGAGGGTTGGCATCTATGAATGGGACCTAGTACTCTTGCAAAAAAATAAAAAATAAAAAGCCATTGATGGTTCTCTTACATTTTCCACATGTCAAGAAGTGACAATCTGCACACCAGAAAAATAATTTCTCCGTAATCTGACCATAGTTCTACCCTAATCTCAAACTTTCACCCTCAAAACTGTAAAGAACAAATTTCACTGTCCAACATATTTTCTTATAGCAACTTCAAATAACTTAGTCATGCTATAGCTCCTTCTGGTCCTTTTGTCTTCCATATTTCATAAAGAACACTCCAAACAACACAGTCTGAAAATACTGCCAGTCTTTTTGCCATCTGAGTTGTGTATTTCTTATCGACATCTAGTATTTTCTTATTTGGATATCAGTTAATATAAGATGTTACTAGTTTTAGTGAATTGTAATCATTATGATATCTCTTTTTGACAATTTAGATTTCATACATATAGCTAAAGATCATAAAATGCTGGAAATCCTTAATTATTTTACTTTCCAATTCCAGAGTGTCTAGAGTTGTGAGCAATAAGGAGTTAGTGCTTGCTCTGAGGTACATTCCTAACAACCTTGAAGAACACAATCAGTGTATGCAGTATAGATTGACTAAGCATATGGAAATAGATGAGGACATTCTTTTACACTAAGTCTACGTGTTTTTTAAAGAGTCCGGACATCTAACCTAGAAATACAATTTTCTATACAAATAAGTGAGACATAGGACTCCAAATGCTGTGACCTAAACAAATCTATATATAGGTATATAATAATCAAGATTCCAGATGCCCAGCAGAAGAACAAAATATTGAAAGCCATTTCAGAAAAGAAACAAATCACATACAAAAGAAAGCCCATCAGAATCAAAGCAGACTCTTCAACACTCTCAGCTCAAAGAAAACAAACTCCAACCTAGATTGGTGTACCCTGAAAATTTATCCTTCAAAATTGACTGAAAAATAAGATGTTTCCACAACAAAGAACAACTGAAAAATTGTTCTTCTGGAAAAGAGGTTAGGTAAAATTCATGGAGACATTGGCATAGCAAAAGAGTTTATGAACAAAATGTCAGCAGCACAGGAACTAGCAGAAGGAATTGACAACTGGGATCTTACTTTATTAAAAGTCTTCTGCACATCAAGAGAAACCACCAACAGAGTGAAAAGACAATGTACAATATAGGAAAATGTTTTACCAAGTTCTTCTCAGATACAAGAATACTATCTAGAGGGTAAAAGAACTTAAAAATTAGTTCCCCCTAATTTAAAGACCCAATTAAAAACTGGGCATTTGAAATGAACAGACATTTGTCAGTGAAGAAGTTAAAGCAGCAAAGAAACATGTGAATAAAAGCTTAACATCACTGGTCATTCCAGAGATGCAGGTGAGAACAACACTGAGATTTCTTCTCAGTCCAGAAAGAATGGCTGATATCACGAATTCTACCAATAAATGCTGGTAGGATTGTAGGGAGAAAGTAACTCCTCTCCACTGATGGTGGGAATGTAGCCTGGTGCAACCACTGTGGAGATTAATATGGAAATTCCTCAAAACACTAGGATTCTATTGACCCTGCTATTTCCCTGCTAGGCATTGACATGAAAAAAAATTAAAAGAATCATACCACTAAAACATGCATGTACTCATGTTTATAGCAGCTCAGTTTGTGAAAACTAAATCTTGGAAACAGCCCAAATGCCTATCAGTAGTAAAGATGATAAAGATGTGATTGTTATATAAAATGGAGTATTTCTAAAGCCATAAGACTAACAAATTTGACATTTATATTCAAATGGATGTGTTATTAGGACATAGTTATAAATGAAATAAAGAAGACACAGATGTGTAAATACTGTATCATTTTTATAGTGAGAAATTAAAGGTGTAAATGAGTTGCAAAATATATGAAAAGTATTGTGAACTAGGAAGAAAATGTGCAAAAGGAAAAGAGAAAGGGAAGGTATGGGAAAGTAAGGAATAGAAACATAAAATTTGATGGTTAAAAATTAGGAAACAAAACATGTATATAGAAGGTAGGAAGTTGTAGGGAGGAGAGGAGAATGGGGAAAAAAGAGAACCAAGAAGTATCATATATAGGTACAAGTTTTCAGCGTTGAAATCAATTATAGTTTAATCTATGAAAGTACCAATAAAATTAATTTTTAAAAGAAATACAATTTTCCTGAAATTTCTTCAAAAAGCACCCTTAGTAGAAGCTATTGAATTTTTCTAGTACTGACACTGTGACATGTACATACAAGAGTTGCTCATGATTGTGTCATTTTGAAAAAAAAATGAAAAATCTGTATCATATATATCAGAAGCAAATACTTGAAGTAGAAGAAATAAGCATTCTTAGGAATGTGGTTCTTGATTGAATTTCCAAATGTCCAGCTAACACTTCTTAGTTTCTTGTATTGAGAAATAATCATTTTCTTTCCCAATAATTTAAAGTAGGTTTTCTGTCATTTTAAACCACAACTCCTCTTTCCCATCTTAAAGAATAAAAAAAATAGCCTAATGATAGCACAGAGCCTCTTCTTCTTCACTGGACTATTCCCTCTTCAGGTTTTCAAGCAAAAATTCCTAGACTTCCATGAAAATTAAGTTGAAAACACTGCTCCAGAAACATAAGAAGTAATCTATATGTCTATTCAATTCACTACCAATTTGCACTAGTTTTCTGTTCTCTTTTTAAAATATTCCACTAACATTTTCTCCCTTTGATTTATTGTCTTTTTCCAAATACGCCCATTCTTCAAATGAGTAGATTTCTGTTCCTACTTCAACATATTCTTCATCAACCCCTGATCCCATCAGTTAGAAGAAATCCCTCCCTCCTCTGATATTTTCAGCCTTTACCCCTAGCTATTTCTTTGCACCTATCCATCCTTGCCAGTACTATTTTTATGGACATGCTGTCTAGATCAGTCCATGAATATTTCAAGTTTGAGCAGTGAAAAAATAAATTGAACTTAGTGCCCACAGTATGTTGCCCCTAATATGTATTCCGTAAACATCTGACTGACTGATGAAATATTTATAGAGAATTGTCCAAAGGATATGAAATTAAGTCATTTAAGCTGTAGTCTAACAGAATTTATCTTTGTGGTAAGGCAAACTATATCACAGAGCTGTATTCTCAGTGACAATCCACAGAGTTTCTTTTACTTTACAGCCTAGAAAAAAAATATCTGCTTGCTCAGATAACATCAAGGCACATTTAGAAAGGCATTTTACCATGCAGAGAGGAGAAAGTTATCATCTCTAAAGCCTAAGAATTGTGGTTGTGGGAGAGACAAAAAAAGAGGAAGAAAGAAATTTCCATTTTAATATATGTCTGTTTCCATTTTCACCATAAAGATCTTCTAAAAGCTATAAAAAAATAGCTCTAGGAAACTGTTTTTTAATTACATGGATATTGGGGGATGATTTTCCTTTTATCATGCATTATAACAAAAATTATCTCTGCCCTGAGTACCTAAAAGTTTAAACATCAGTTTTACCTTTCCTGATGAAGAGGTTATTTTCCTTTGGAAATAGTGAATTATAAAGTAATACAATATATTACTGTTTGATTTCTCTATAAATACTATGAACTACCTCTATAACTTTCCAGTCTTCTATCTCTACACAGGAGTATTAACTCAGTACTAGGGGGAGACAAAAATTACATGAAATGATGTAAGGTTCTTTTCTCAGTATCTAGCTCAGACTAGGAATTTAGAAATTAAAGGCTTTGGGAGGCCCATGGACTCTGCCCTGGATCATCTTGCAGCGAGGAGAGCTAGCAGTCACCAGAGCGGTTCCATAGTGTGTGAGGCCAGCAGTCCTGCATGAGACTGTCATGTGGCAAATAGGCCCAGCAGTTCTCCCAAGATCAATGTGGATGCCAGTAGTTCTGGCCCAGTCCTCAGCAGGCTGCCCAGGCCACTCACAGATCTGAGTCCACACAGCAGAGGTGCCTGGATTCTTTAAGGCTGAGCTCCAGAAAACACAGCACTGTTGAACAGGGAAGGGGTCACCTCCCTGAGGCACCTTCATGAAAACTGAGGAGTGAAGGAAGCCTCAGCAATAAAATCCAACAGGACTGCAGTGGTCGGTGACATGGTTGTTTCACATGCCTTCCCTGGTGTTCCAGAACTGAGACTGCCTAAGATTACAGACTCAAGGCCTAAGGGCCAATTTTACCTGGAGGATGACTGAGGAAGTAGCCATTCCCTGAGATTTCTCAGGGAGAAATATACTTACAGCAAGCGTTTTACAGGCAGCAACCCAAGAATTAAACAAACAAACAAAACATAAAGAACAACAACAACAACAAAAATTAGAAATGTGAAGACACTTAAATAAGACACAAACCCAAAATTACAGATCTCCAAAGGACAATTTAAGGAGCAATGAGATGGAACAACCTGAAACTCAACCACCTGGACTCCCTGAACTGGCAACAAAAGGGGATCTGGAAAAAAATGAGATCAGAAATAATTAGTCAGGTAACAACAGAGATAATGTCCATAGTGAAAGATACAATTAATAATTCTAGGGAAGATCGCAGGAATATGACGGAATCTCAGTATACGTAAGTAATAGAATCTGTTGAACAGCTTCAAATAGATTTCCAGGAAATTAAGAACACCACTGAAAGTGTATGCAGCAGAATGAGCTGGTGCAAAGGCTGAGTATCAGACAGCAGAGGATTGCAGAATTTGCCTAAGATGCAGAAATTATTTGCAACAGGATGAATGGCAAGTATAGCAAAGTTGCATCATCACAAAGATTTTTAGGCTCCTTTTAGAAATTAAAGACTCTCAAATTCTACTAACAGACACATTAGCTTGGTAGCTCTAGAATGGGGTACATTAAGTTCATCTCCCTTATGATTCTTAAGTTATAATAATTTTATAAGCTCTTTTCCTAAAATGTTCTTAGACTGTTTTCAGATGATGTTCCTAAAGTGCTCTGGAGAATTATACTGAGTGCTCTGAATTGTGAAAACACTGCTGAAGTTCAGGGGATACTTATGAGGTTCAACTTCACTGAGTTTTCATCTTCCAGCTCTATTCTCTAATTTTGAGATCCAGGAAGGGAGTTATTGTTGGCTACAAAGAGAACAAAATCTAAAGGGTTGTTATTTCTTTATACGATGGACTCTCAGAAGACCAACGTTAATTGAATTTAGAAATAAAAATATCATGCATTTGAGAATACTTGTTATTACAAGATATATGAGAAGACAAATAGAAGTGACAGTCTCCAATAAACATGAAATCAATAAACCAGAGTTAGATAGATTGAATTTGAATATTTTAAAACTAATATCATCAGATGAAGGCAACTCAACATTTAGGATAATTTTACAAATGGAACTAAAAATAGTCAGTCTGTTAACTGTTCCTCCCCTCTTTCGGAGAAAGGTTTATTTAGACATTGTCAGTATTTGCTTTATAATTTTCTTTTTGTTCTTTGCATCTTTATTTGGCAAGCCAGTCCTTGAATTCACACATACTTTCTTCAGGTATTTCTAATGCGCTCACTTAGAGCACATTCAAGCCATAAGGGCTTGAGAGCTGGTGTGTACCTTTAAAATGCATTCCATTATCTAAGCTTTGGTCCATTATCTTGAGTTCATAATTTAATTTTCTAAAGAAAATCTGGTGTTTCCATTCTAAGCCTTTTATGAGAACATCAAAATAGCATCCAAGTAATGACATTAATGCCAGTAGCCACAGAAAGGTGTTTGCTAATCTTATCAAATATATATGGCTAGATGTGAATATATTAATTTTGATTTTATGTAGAAATATTCACGAAATTATAAAGCAATAAATTTAGGGAAAGAAAGATCTTCACTAAGACTAAGAAGAACTGATTTCTCTATGTAGTTACAAATACGTATGTGGACAGTGTAAGGTAATAAATTAGCCTAAATTTCAAGGTCTGAGTCTGTCATAGAACTTCTTACCTACATTCCTGTCTTTAATTAGATGGAAACTGCAATATTATGAGGAATGTTACTAGCACAGAAGTGGAAGTACTGCTGAAGGATGTAAACATATGAAAATTGCAAAAATCGAGGAGCCGTATTGTACCTAGAACTTGCTCCCCACCGTTTTACTGACTTTTAGCTGGACTGTCACTTATAGGACTTTTATGATGCAGAGCCACTAAAAAGGGGATAGAATGAAAGTACCTCCCCTTAAGAGGTGTCTTGTTTGGTATGAGTAAACATGTACAGGATAAATGAGAAATTATCATTCTTATCAGATTTGATTAATAGTAATCTGGGACTTTGCAGTGACAAAATTCTTGACTCAAAGTAAGTAGACACGGTCCAACTTAGAATCCCTATATCTCATATATCAAAAAGATCAGGTGAATAAGTCCCTTTGGTATGTAAAAGATGGATTTTCTGTCACTAAATTTACTACCCTTTTAGCAGCTGTTCTTTTAACCCTCTTTATTTAATGATAAAATAGTGACTAAAATCATCCCTTGCTATCTGATCCTTCTTCTCCTCTTTGAGAACAGGCTATACTCAACTGGGATGCTAATGGGGCCAGACAATCCCACTCGCCATTTTCTCTCTGAGGTAGATATGGCCACAGGTTAGTAGCAGAACTGTGCCTCATTCTTGGTTATCTACATAGAGATGGTTGCACATGACTTTTTCCAGCTTCTCTTTCTGCTGGCTGAACAATAGTAGTGGAGCAACATGAAGGAGTCACTTTTAGTGACTAAGACAGAGATTCCCTCTCATCCCTAGTCCTCTTACCATTCTTCCACTCCCTGCTACATGAATGATGCATAAATACCTGTCTTGTTTAGGACAATATATTGCTAAGTAACAACAAAATAGAGACTCCATGTAATTATTCCACAGTCAAGTCCTTATTACTTTTTTTGTAAAGAGGATCACATTTAACTACCATATTTTATCAGTATCTTTATTTTAATTACTTGAAATATGTCACACTCTCAGGTGTTTACTTAGCCTAGAGAAGACATTATTTGCAAATGCCAAACTGAGAGATCTACCAGATTATCCAGTGGACTCCATTAGTACTTTTAATTAGGAGATCACTAGATTTAGTATGTTTAAAGAAAAAGAGTCACTTTCATCACCTTGGTAGGAGCATAAATTTGTCATTTCCTAAACTCTTTGTTCTATAAATTCTGGCTCTAATCTTATATGTAAAGGTAATTTATATTTGATATATAAAGTACTCAATAAATTATGCCAGATGTACTTAACAAGCCTTGTATTATGATATATTGTATTAGTTTTTTTATGGTGCCATTTAGAAAGAAAAATAACAACCAAACTCAACTGGAAACAATTCAAATTTCCTTTCCAAAAGTTAAGGCTCAGATAAATTATGGTATATCATATAATAATACAGCTGTTCAAAGCTAAGTTGTTCCACTCTGTGGACAAACAACTCAAAAGCATGTTGTCATATTATTTTAATATGAGAGTATTACTTTCTAAATGCCTACTTAAAAATCATAAAAAAATTGGAAGAATACACAAATACTTCTGCTGCATTATTGTATAAGGTATAAGTAAAATTGTATTCGTAGAAAGGGTATTTTACCACTATGCCCTTCTAAAATAAATTCTCAAATTTATTTTGTATGAAATTTTAATTAAAAAATAAAATAAATATGAGTTTGGGAAAAATATTTATAAGGTACATGAAAAAAGTTAGCATTTCCTTTTTCATTACTGGTTTTATTGGTGCATTTCATATATACATTATGATCACATTCAGCATTGAGAATTTGTACCTGTACATGACACATCTTGATTCTCTTTTTTCCCATTCCCTTACTCTCCCTATAACCACATACCCTATGTACATATATACATTGTTTCTCTTTTATTTTACCATCAAATTTTTTCTTTCCCTTGATGTGTAAATACCATACCATTTATCAGGTATAAAAAACTGCAAGTGTGAGTTCTAAAATATATGAGAGGTATTGTGAAATAGGAAGAAAAGTAAAGGGTAAAGGGGAGGAGAGGAAAGTAAAGAAGAGAAAGTATTCACTTTAACCTGATGATCAACATCAGCCCTGTAAAAGAAGATAATACAATTGTCAGATTACATGAAATATAGAATACAGAGAAGTAAAGGTAATAAAGGAGTAGAGTGACCCATGATCAACCAGTAAATCCACAATATGCACCGTTTACAGTCACAAGACTCTGGGATTTTCAGAAAAGTACTGTAATAAAAAAACCAAAATAAACAAAAGCAATGGAATTGCCAAGCACAACAATTATGAGATATAGCATCCAAATAGAATGCATGTGCTTTGTTTAGATTCTTAGTTGAATATATTTTTGAGTAAATAAAACATTAGAAAAATAAAGAGAAGAAAATCTTTCTCTGCTGATGGATAGCATTGCACAAGATTTTTAAAAACTCAAAAGACTAATTTATTATGGAAAGCTTTCTCTTACTTATGTAAAAGGAAGGAAAATTCATGAAAGACATTACATTCCTGGATCAAAAGAGAACATACGAAAATGAAGTACATATTTTTTTTAATTTTTTAATCTTTATTGGTACATTAAATATATACATCATGATTGCACTCCATAATGGGGATTTGTACCAGTATATGACACAACTTAATTCTCATTTTTCGAAGCACATATTTTTGTTAATAATATTATTAAGGAAATACTGTTAACTTTCTCAAATGTAATCATGGAATTTCAATAGAAAGAAATTATATTTCTTAGCAAGGGCTACATTTTTATCTACTTGCACATTCTTAAAAGATATACCTAACATTTTTTATAGAGAAGTTTAAATGTGGTCTTGGTATTAACGAATAGTAGCTGAGTTAGATGTCATGACATTTTAAGCAACCAATATCTCACATTCACAACTGGTCAGAGTAATAGTAAAACCTTAATAGAGACTGATAAATTCCCAGCATTAATAAAGTCTCAGCAGCCACTGATCATATAACCAAAAGGTACATTTCTTACCCCAGACAGAATGAGTATTATCAAGAACTCAAGAAGCAACAAATGCTAGTGAAGAAGTGAGAGAAAAGGGACACTTATACTCTGTTGACAGAAATGTAAATTAATGCAACTACTATGAAAATTTCCCAAAACACCAAAAATGGAATTTGATTTGACTCAGCTATATGTTTTATGTGTATATTCCTAAAATAATTAAAAACATCATACTACAGTGACACACAAATATTCTTGTTTATAACAGTACAATTCACATTAGTTAAGCTCTAGAAACACTGTAAATGCTTTCTAAAAGATGAATAAAGAAAATGTCATATACATATTTGGAAATAAATCTTTACATATGTTATATGTAATGAAATTATATAAAAATGAAAATTATTCAAATAAAAGAGAATGAAATAATTTAATTCATGGGGAAAATGGATACAATTTAAGACTGTAATACTCAGTGAAATGAGTCAGACTCAGCTAAATAGTTGACCATCATATTGAAATAAATCAGAAAGAGATAGTTAAATACTTGACATCTTAGTGATCTTCCACCTTCTTAAGTCCACTCTATATTAAACACTTGTAAAAATTTGTTGGAAGCAACTTCTCAGTATTATTACCCCTGATATGTGACACCTCCAAAACTGATATGTTCTAGCTTCAGTATTTCTCCCCAAACATTTTAACATTTTCTTCCAATTATTTTATCCAGACATTAAATCATACAGTCTGTCTTTAGACTGTAGTTCATCTATTCATATCTCCAGGTGCGATTTAAACAAATATAATCCAAGTCATGTTACTTGAATTTATGGTAGAAACACAACTTAACATATTAAAAAAAAATCTTTATTTCCTAGCTCTCAAACATTTACTTTACTTAAATCTTGGCTTGGTAAAAGATGTTAAATCTTTTAACAAATATCTAGGATACATTTGATTATTTTCTTTCCCTTAATACCCCTGTTTTGCTTGTCTTATTAGATTTTCTAAATCAGATTCCATTTAAACTGTCTTTGTTTCTTTCCTTCCCTCTTTCCTTCTTTCTTTTTTTCTTTCTTCTTTTCTTTCTCTTTCTCTCTTCCTTCTTCATTTATTCCTTTCTTTCTTTTCTTTCTCTTCTTTCTTTTTCTCTTTTCTTTTCGACATCATCTCCTTATGTAGTTCCCACTGGGCTTGAACTCTATGTAGTCCAGGTTGGCCTTGAATGTATGGCAGTTCTCTTGCTTCAGCCCACCGAGTGCTGGGACTAGAAGCATGTGCTACTACATCCCGCTAAATCCACTTTTCTCCATTCTATTTCTACCATACTTTTCCAAACCACCTAAAATAGTACAGCTTCCTACCCTAACCTCAGTATAGGCCTAAGATTTTAAAATTATTTGGCTGTTTTCTAAACCCATACAAGAACAGAGCCTGATGCAATACACTATTTCATATCTGTCACACATATAAAAAATTATCAAAGTATATCTATACTTTTTCAAGTATTTTTCTTTTTCTATTTTGCAATAGTTTTTGATAAAATATAGAATCACTGCAAATCACATACTTATTTTACTCATTAATGCCTCAAGTATAAATGTACAACCAAGATCTTTTTCATTTAATAATCCTGCCATCATCACATTACTAATAACAATCTATAAACATCATCTTATTTCCAGCTTATGTTCAAAATTCTTAGACACCCTGAAAAGCATTTTCAGGTTTGACTTACTTAGCCTTTTTCTTTAAATTATAATACAAACAAGTTCTGCATACAGCATTTATCCTACCTATATCTATATCTGTTTAGAGAAAGATTAGAGATGAAGTAGATATAGATATGAATATAGATGATAGATAGATAGATAGATAGATACAGAGATAGATACAGAGATAGATAGACAGACAGACCTGTAGTTTTCCAGGTGTTGGCAATTGAACCCTGGACTTCAAGCATGCTAGATAAGCAGCACTGAGCTACTGTATTTTTCTGCTTACTGTATTTTTCTTTTATTCTACAACTATTACCCACCCTGTATTAAAGTCATCATCTCATTAGATAAAGCACAACATTGTTTCCTCAGAATTTCAATTTAAGTTGTTTTCTTACTTCCTCAAAATGCCTTGAAATTCTGCCTGTAGTTATTATACTTTCAGAAAGCTATTAGTTAAGAGACCAGATGAAATTTAGATTTAATTTTATGAGCAAAAATCTTCAAATGTGTGACCGTATACCTCGTATTGCCACAAATCATGAAGTTCATTAGGTTCCACTATATGCTAGGATGAATCTACTGGATAAAATACTTTCTTTCTTGCTTTCATGGTAACAGTTCTCTGTCAAAGCAACGACTTTTTTTTCCTCAGTTTTCCCTACAACTAACAGTAAGTTCATTGGTATGTTTGTCTGATTTCCAAACTCATCTCTTTAGAGTTTATGTCATTTTGTATTCTCACCAGCAAAGGTATGAGAATACCTGTTCCCTAGTATCATTACCAGAAAAACAATGTTACCAGTTACCTGGATTTTTAACTGACATGTGGTGAATAATATTTCAAGACTAAAATTTTACTGAATGTCTCAATCATTCTGAAATGTTGAACATCTTCCCATATGCTTATGAACTTCTTATATGTTACTTTATTATCATTGCCTTACTTATTTATTCTATATCAAATATGTACTTACATATATATATAAACGTTAAAAATACTATTCTTAAGGACATCAATCAAAATCAGTTTCTCTAGTTTTCTATTCATATCTGAACATTTTTACCATAAAAATGTATAATTGATCAATCTTTGCCTACATGGCTCTTGGGCTGTGGGCTCTAAACAATTGTTTCTATTACTTCCAGATTATCAAATACTTCATCAAATAAATTTTCTTCTACTTTATGTGTTCAGATTTTGTTCTTTATATATCAGTATGTGGTTCATTTTTAATTTATTGTAGTGTAAAATATGAAGAATAAGTCTGATTCAATTTTTCCATATGGCCTATCTATAATGCAAATACTATTTATTCAAAATTCTCTCTTTCTCCTCTTATTTAGAATGATTTGCCTGTCATGTGCAAAATATTTAAATGTACTTGGATTTGTGTCCAGACTTTATAATTTTTTTCACTTTTTTGTATAATCATTCATCAACACTGCTTTAATATAAAAGTTCTCCAGTATATTGTAAGGTAGCCATCAATGTAAGTATTGATTTTGTTTTCAGGTCTTTTTCTCATGACATTTTTTTTCCTTTCATTAATTTTTATAATTAGTTGCTCTAAATTCAGTAAAAAGTCATATAACATTTATTTTAGACATGTTAAATTTATAGGCTTTTAAAAACAACTGATACTTCCTGATGTCTTTTTCTTTCTAGTTGAGAACATATTTTTTTAATTTTTTACTTCAAAGGCACAATCTTTGAAATTTATTTTTTAGTTTTTATTGTTATTATTTCTTTTCAATTTTTTTGAGATGGGGTCTCACATTTGTCATTCAGGCTGTTCCTGACCCCAGCCTCAAACTCAGCCATCCTCAGCCTCTGCCTCCCACATACTGAGATTACAGGTGTGAGATACCATGCCCAGTAGTTTTTATTACATTTTTAGATTTTTTTCTACAGTTCTTTATTTTTTTTTAGTACCAAACATCAAACTCAGACTCTTGTGCCTGCTAGGTAGGCACCATGACACATGAGCAAAATCCCAATCCCCACTCCCAGCTCTTTCTAACTATATTCTAGTGAACTTTTATTTTGTTCCTACAGATGTGATACTGTAATTTACTATGTTTTTTCTGTGTAAGCCATAAAAATAAAGTTTGTTGCATATTTATTGTTACTTAATGTTTATTATTTCTCTAAAATTCCTTTATCAGTTTTTAATATATTTTCTCCAGTAACATAAGCTTATTATTGCAAAAACTTTGCAAGTTTCTTTTTCTAATATAATATGGTACTTTACATTTCCTGATATTTAAAAATCATACTATGTATCAAAGAAAATAGGTGTTATTCTAACTGGTATTTAGTTTACTGAAGATCCTCTTGTGTTTTTTCTCTTCTAAAGCTGCATTGGGGTTGATAGATGAATTAAGACTAAATAATGTTCAAATGTTTCATCAATTTAAATATTATTAAGCTGATTTACAATCAAATTTTTTTTAATTATCTTTATTGGTACATTAAATATACACATCATGATTGCACTCCATAATGGGGATTTGTACCAGTATAAGACACAACTTAATTCTCATTTTTTTCCATAGCCCCACCCACCCTACCACCCCCCCATATATATAAAATTTGTTTCCTTACTTTTTTGTTACAATCTCAACATTGTACCCTTTTAGGTGAAAGGGTACAATCAAATATTTTTAAGGGCCAAGGATTTAGCTCAAGTGGTACCATAGCACCTTGGAAGCACAAGGGCTCAAATTCAGTCCCCAGTACTGACAAAAAATAAAAAATAAAAAGAGAGAAAGAAAGTAAGAAACAATCATATATTTTTACTCAATTTTACCAAATACCCTCCATGTGAAAATAGCCATGTATTTTCACTCTGGATGATAATAGGATTTTACAGTGTTGATCTACCCTTAAATTCTGAGCTTAATTCATTTTATTTATGTTTTTTTTACTGTTCAATTAGACTTTAGTTTGTAACATTAGCATTGAGAGAGTACGATAGTAATTTTCTTATATTTCTGTCTGAAATCTCTCCTGTTTTACTTATGTTTACATACACTCCATGAGAAGGATTAATCCTCTTTATATTGGTTGCTCTGCACAGTATAAGTAGGGTTGAGAATCCATATATTTTTTGATAGCATACAAGCTCTCCTGGGCCTGGTGCATTTTGATAAGGAGTTCTTCCATAAACTTCCAAGCATTTAAAAAAATTGAAACTGCCTTGAAATTTCTCTGTTTGTCTTGTTATATTATATTTTCCCTAAAACTCAGGTGGTACCATGTCTACCTAGCAAGCACAAGGATCCGAGTTTGATTCCTGGTTCTGAAAAGTGAAAAAACTTCCCCTAGCATGGTTTTAGTCTCTGTAAACTATGTGAAAAATAAGAGATGCCCAAGAAATATTTACAGGTAAATAAGAAAGTGTGAGCACTAATTTTAGAGTATTTGTTTGTACAAACAAGAGCGATATCAATTATGTTTAGATCAAATAATATGAATACCTAGGAAATTTCTGTACTCTTTAAAGCAATCATAACAGAAATATACATTGAGAAAATATAATAAAATATAAAATGTTAGCCTAATACAAAAGATATTAAGTTGACAATTTTTATGAATTAGGTTAATTTTAAAGTAAATATTTGTACAGTAATCATGTTTACTTTTTGAAATCAATGCATTTGTTTCTTTGGGGATTTTATTGACTATTATTTTTACTAGAGTTTCATTCCACTTCATTGCAGTTATCATTAGTCAACAGCTTCAATACTTTTTTCATATATACATACACACACATACACACATATGGTTTTTATAATAAGCAATGTCTGAGACAAAGATCAAGAAAGGTATAAACCTTAATATTTATGTCATAAGGAAGATGTGAGTTATATAAAATTTTCCTCAGTAGTTTGTTCTCTTCATATTGAACTGGCTGTGTTTTTACATGAATAATGGAATGTACTGAAATTGATGGCATATTCTTTTTCTTAGAGCAGTTATAAGATGAAAAGACAAATCTACAAGGAAACGTTATTTTAAAAAACAACATATCTCTAACAATAAAAAGATGAAGTTTGTCTGTTACATCTGTCTCTGATGTTATGCATATTAGATCATATTTTTAAACCCATTGATAGTTTTGTAAAATGGCCCATTTTTGATAAGGTCTGGCAAGACTGCTATAAATGTAACAAGATTTATGAATTAATTTTCACATTTAAATTACAAAAATCCTTGGAACGTCTGAAGTTTCAGCCTGACAGTTAAACTAGAGGTTTAACACGAGATACCTCCCATGTTTTAGAACATAGATTAATGTGAAATGTCTTCATCTGTGGAAAAGTACATAAAACAATCTTGGCAATTATGCTGCTGGGAATATTATAAAAAGGTATAAAATTCTCTGCATTTTTAGCTATTACAAACATGAAAATTCAAGCTAATTTCTTCAAATCTTACCATTTACCTATACAATTACCACTAATAAAATTTTAGTAAATTTAAAATTATATATAATTATAATTTACCCATCAAATTCCCTCTTTCACCCATTGGCAAGAGAATATTAGCCAAAGTGTACAAGTTTCAAATGGCATAGGAATTACAAGTTTATGTAAAGTCTGACACAAATAATTTGTTAGTTATTTAGTAAAAAAAAATCATTGTTTTGCTATGTTTATTTCAAGTCAATTAGAAACAGTATATCATTTTGTACATCCAGTAGAATTTGCTTTATTAAATGAGAATAGCTTTGTTGTTTCCTATGCTTATAGAAGTGTGTATTAAAATTACATTTTAAAAGTATCAGATATGTCAAAAAATAAACACCTTTTGTAGTTCTTTCAGGGGAAAAAATTTCCTTAATATTTGGAATGTATCTTCTCAAAATGTATTTTTTACAGGTTGCATTATAACATTCTTCAGCAGAGGTGGCAGAACAATTGGCCAATATTATTTTAATCTAAATTACACATTGACAAAGAAAAAGTTACTAAAGGAGCACAGATTCCCTCATGCTGCAGCACAAAAGAAAACATCCAAATGAGTGTTTGTCAGTCAGCAACACTGTTATTGTTGAGGTATCAGAGGAAAATTCTGTGTTATAAAAGTTAGAAATGTAAAACCAACAAGTGGGTTCCAGTTTTCACATAGGCAAATGTGGGTTTTATAGTGTACTTTTGAAATTTTGCCCTCTGAAAAAAGATATTTATGTCAGAATACAAATCTATTTTATATAGTGCATTTATAATGTTACGTAGGTATATGCTTTCTAGCCCAAACAAAATATTAGCTTATGTATCAGTATTACTTGGAAACAAACTTTTACAGGTAACTAATTTATAAATATAGAAAGACTTCAACTGGCTTTTAGTTAAATCTTTCAAACTCAAAATTAATGAAGAAGTTCCTCTTTTTCAGAAAGTAAAGTGGAACATTTCCATGTGTTTGCACATTTGGAAATGTTGGTATGGGAGGGACACATGGCACATATGAACTCAAATATTTCCTAGCACATGCCTACTCCATGAAATCAAGTACATTTCCTAATTACTTATTTTTTTAGACTGAAGAAATGATGAAATAATTGTTAAAATCTAAATTATGGCATTGGAAACTAATAAAGGACACATTACAGAATTTTTGCTCTTTGTCTGACTTGCTATGTTAAATGAGTACATTTCTCTCTTGGAATGCCTTAGAAAATGTCCCTCATGGCATCTATTAAATTAAAGGTGAGAGAAACAATTCAGTGCATTGAAAAGCAGTCTTTGAAAACACTTTTCACTATTTTATCGATTTTTTTTCAATTCTTTGACAAGTCAACAGATTTTTGACTTATTAAAATTATTGCACTGAAGATTCCTCAAATCTCTGTTCTCTCCCTCCTCAGCATGTATGAAAACACAAATCAAGTGATATTCTATAACCAACCCATTCCATTTGTTTGTTGAAATATGTTTAAAACACATATTATAGTAAGACTACTAAATAAGACCACTCTAATAAAGGTGTCACTTCCGTTATTCAGGAAAAAACACATTTATTGAGATTTGGATCTTTTGGGTATCTTCTTCTCCATCTGTCTTGAATTTGACTGCTTTTCAAATTCTATGTGTTAATGTATACATACCTTAATAGTATATATAGTTTCCCCTTTTAATTCTGTTGACATTATACTGTATATACACATATATTTCTGCAATTATTGTTTATTTACTGTTTTCAGTACTGGGAAATGAACCTAGTACCTTGCACTTGCCAAACAGCATGGTACCACGGAGCTGTAGTCATGGTCCATGCAATTTTTATTTCTACATATGGAATTTGAGATATTTATTCAGATATTCTCTTGTTCATTCAGTAACAACACAGCAGCATATCACCAGACAGACACTCCTTGGATTATGTTGGAATTACATACTGATAATTCCCTTATCCTAACTGGAAAATGGAAAATGTTTTCACTGTATACAGCACAGCGAGCAGTAAGCTCACCAACGCAATGCACAGTGGAGCAGTCATCGCTTAGCTTGTGACTGTGCAGTTGAGCAGGAGCTGCTGCTCTGAATCACACATAATATTGTCCTGTACATTTATTCCTTGGGAAAAGTTCAAAACTCACAATTTGTGGCAGTTTCTACTAAATGCTTTATTTTCCACACCACTGTAGCGTTGAAGAAAATGTCAAACCATCATTAGATGGGGCCATCTGTATTTATTCACTAATTCTTTGCTCCCTTCTCGCTTATCTAGTGGCAGAGCTTTTGCAGTTTACAAATACAGTGGCCCAGCAGTGTTTGTTTATCAAATCCTTCTGCATTATAGGCATGTAGGTTTCTTCCTTTGCATTTGCTCTGTACCTGAGTTGTTGCACTTCTGGGAAACGATCAAAATCTCTTGATGATCATATTGAAAAGAAACGCAAATGATCAGACCCCAGGACAGACATTCCCAGTAGGAATTTTCTGAACTGTGATTCAGGAAAATGCACAAAAATAAATGGAAGTGTGCTCATCCTTTTTTGTGTGCAGATATTTGAAACCACTCTTTAAAAAAAAAAGAGTACATTGGTTTTACCTTTTCACTAAAAATACAGAAAAGTTCACATATCTTGTAGGTATGCCATTTAATAAACAAGGATTATTTTATAATGTTGTGTTCTTTCAACAGCCAAGTGGAAATTATTCTTCCCAGCTACTGATTTTAAGTCTTAAAAAAGAAAAAGAAAAATAGCCTCAGAGATGAAAATAATAAAATTAAACTGACAAAGAAATAGTAAATAATTAACAACTTGTCCAATTTTATGCAACTTATTTATAGCTCCTGAATTCATACAAATAAAAACATCCTCAGCCTTCTGAAGGGATAAGTTTATGCAATAATTAATAACTTTAGCTCAGAATACAGTGACAAAATAAAAGAATTTGTAGCAATTTAAAAATTGTATTTCACAAGAATTGGTTTCCCACAGACACAGAAAACAAATGGTAATTGAATTATCATGTAAAATGAACCTACGTCATGGAGGGTTGAAAGAGCTATAGCGCATTTATCAGAATTTGTAACAGTTCTCACTTTCTGATGGTGAAATGGCCCCTTTCTGCATAATAACAGGAGTGTGTTAACAGTATTGATACCACTGGAGGTGAATATGGCACACTATGAATGCAATAGAATCTAGATAGGTAAGTTTTTACCCATAAGTCTTATATCTCAAGAAGTTATCTTAAAACCTCCACCTGCCACAGCTGCCCCATTGTCTGACAAAACAGAAATTATACAAATAATTTCTAAGGTTTGATCATGATGCTTTAGAGATAATTAATATATGACCATTTTTGCATGTTACCTTAATTCCTTTAAATGTTACCTTTTCATCTCAATTTAATATCATTTTTGGAAAGTATTTTTAATCTTGCTAAAGTTTCAGCCTTTTAATGGAGAAAACTGCACCTAAGCATAATATAATTAATTTTATGTTCTTACAAATATGGCAATTTGTTTTGATAGAAATATACTGTAATCATTGCTTACCTTGATATGAAAAATGAAGTTGCCTTATCTCACCACAATGAAATTATATTACTTAGGTTCTAAGCAACATTAGAAAGCAACTCATGAAGTTTATAAATAATCATACAAATATACCTAAGTCCTATACATAATAAAGGTAAATTATATACACAAAGACTTCATACTCTGAACTTAATTCCCATGAATATATCTATCTAATTCAGATCTGTGAGCTTTTGAGAAGTTTCCAGTGACAAAATAGTGTCTAGGAAAACAAAAGTTGTTTCTCTGGAAGTTTCAGGGTTTAGAGTGATTTTTTAAGTTTCTTTTTTTTTTTTTTTCTCAAGCTGCTAACAGCAAGGCACATTTTCACTTGCTATTGTTCTATAAAAACATGACCCACAGTATGTTATCATGGAAAAATACTAGTGTAGAAATTGGAAATGAAATGGAAACAAATGCACAAGACAAAATGTGCTTTCTTCAAGTCTCTTTTATGTGCTCTGAAATTATCTGCTGGATCAATAAATAAATGCTGGATCAAGTCTGCTTTTATTTTTGAGTTTTATTATTTTGACAGATTTAGGTCAGTATTCAAGGTATTTTCTCACTCCATCTACTACCATTGTGGAATAGAAAATATTATTTGAACAGAAAATTCCCTAAAGATTTTTGTCTGTGTATTGTGTAGACTTGAATATAGTAGCATGAGGAGAAGAAATGGACAGTATAAAGCTACAAGTGTTTATTTTCTTAAATCAAGATAACTCAGGAAAAAGTAGTGTAAATGTATAATGTATCAGCTCACACTAGCTATTTTAAAGCTGCTTCTTTCTTTCTTTCTTTCTTTCTTTCTTTCTTTCTTTCTTTCTTTCTCTATTCTTTCTCAGGTTTATATGGCACATGAAAATCCCACAGTGTAACTTTTTGTTTCTGGTTCCTGCCACATGTCTCCAGAGGGTTGCGCCCCCCCGTGGGTCTCAGGGGCCTTGGATGACAGAGTAAGCACCATCTTGATCATCGCCGTGTTACTTAGAGGCTGCATGAGACAGAAGAACAGGACAGGGGAGAAGTGAGAGTAAGAAATACACAGAGAAATTCTGCTCATGTTTTAGGGATCAGAAGTACTCATATGTCCACACTTTTTCTCAAAAGGACAGAGAACAGTATTTCTACAGAGAACTGGAAGTAGAAAAGAAACGCACATTGTGACTATTGGTATACCTTATCCTAAATTTTAGATAAATGTGTATTTCAGTAAAAGGGAATATTTTGTCTGTGTATGTTTGAGATGTCTATGTGCATGCAGAGAGGAAAAAACAGGAGTATTAAATATTATATTAAAAATAAAAGATGTTTTAACAGATTTTTATGTCAGAAGCAGTTTTACTATCATTTCCCAGAAGATGATTGTGATTTTTAAAAATTAGTCCACGTTTCTATACTATAAAGCCACTGTGATAAAAACTGTGTGGTACTGGCAAAGTAACAGACCCGAGGATCAATGGAGTAGACTAGAAGATCCAGAAACTACTCCAGATACACTGAGCCACCTCATCTTTGACAAAGGAGCCAAAAATCCTCAATGGAGGAAAGATAGCCTCTTTAACAAATGGTGCTGGAAAAACTGGGTTTTTAACTTGCCAAAGGCTAAAACTAGATCTAACTCTTTCACCATGTACCAAGCTAAAATCAAAGTGGATAAGAGACCTAAATATTAAAACAGACACTCTAAACCTACTACAAAACAGGTTAGGTAAAACTCTTGAAGACACTGGCTTAGGGAAAGGCTTCATGAACAAAACTTCTATAGCACAGGAAATGGCTAAGGAAATCAACAAATGGGACCTCATTCTTTTAAAAAGCTTCTGCACAG
>PVIR01011207.1:0-47788 GCA_004026965.1 Petromus typicus
AAGTGGGGCCACTTAGCGGAGCCTTAGCACAGGTCTATCCAGAGGTCAATAAAAGAGCCGAGGATATTTTGGGCTTTTGGGTAAAGTTATGAAAGCATAAAACTTTAAAGCTGAAAAGAACATGAAAAATCACCTGTGATTCAATCCCCGTGAGATACAAATGAAGAAATCAGGATTCAGAGACAGGACACTTGTACAAGGTCACAAGAACAAGAAAGCACGTTGGCTGCGGGGCATAGTGGCTCACACTTGTAATCCCAGAACTTGGGAGGCAAAGGCAGAAGGTTTGCTGTGAGTTCGAGGCTTGCCTGGGCTACATAGCAAGCTCAGGGCCAACCTGAACTATAAATCCAAGGCCCTGTCTCAAAAAAAAAAAAAAAAAAAAAAAAACAACAACAACAACAAAAGGCATGTGGGATCTTATCTTTCTCCAGCCTCTAGAAGCTGAACAGAAATGTTCTAGCAATGTAGGAAAGGAGAGATAATTCTTTTAAATTTCAAAGAACAGCTCTGAAGTGTGCAAATGCACATTTTTCACCAGCATTAAAGTCAAGGAGAGAGCCTACCCTTCTTCTTCCATGGACACATGCTGTGCTGGGGTGGCCCTGTGAACATCTGGATAATGGACCCTCCGGTACCTTTTGACTACTGCTCCTGGTATTAAACTCACTCCCACTAACCACTTCTGGAAAGGAGTCACATCAGATTCTGCATGTGGATACTAGGTACCACTTCCCCTTAAACTATCCTGAACCTGGCAATTCACTCCTTGAAATCTTGCAAAGAAAGGCATGTGCTTTCTCTCACAAAATTAGTGCATTTCTAGGTGTCTGTGCTCTCTAGCAAAAAAATGAGGTATGGAAAAAGACATTTCCTAAGGCTCTTTTCTTACCCTACTTCATTTGGTATCAGTTAAAAGAACAGAGATTAAAAATAATAAAATAATACTAGCATTTTCTTCCCCTTGTATTATCTTCATAGATGTTGCTCCTAAATACAGTGCTCAGGGAAAGCATCACATTAGACCTGCAGGAGCTGGAAAGCAGTTTAGATTCCACTCCTGTAGGACTTAGCTGGCAGTGGTGAATCCTAAGGCCTTTGTTCCTCAACTGTGGAGAGACATCAAGGTATTGCACCCCTTGCAGATAAGGTAAAGAAGCATCTGCATGTGCTAATCCTAAGAGAATCAGGATTCCAGGACTCAGGCTTCTTTCTTCATTTATTAACCCTAAGGCAGAAAGAGAAAAGAGCCATACATTGCTGATGGTGTCCGGTCACAGGATGCCGACAGCTCCCAAGATCCCTACTCTTACAAAGCTAATGTTTGATGATTTCTGAACTTCTCCTGCATCTTTAGTGGCTGAACCATTAGGGGAAGTGTTTCCAAAGCCTGCTGTCATCTACATCTTCTACTTTATTCAAAACTCAATGGAATGAATGTTCAAATCTTCAAGAAAACCTCTCTTGGTCAACTTTGCCTGATTCATGGCTATTGTTAAATTATGTCTTCACTCAACATTTACTAAACACCTTCCTCTCCTCTAGGCACTGTGCCAGGCACTGAGAAGATGAAAACAAACAAGATTTCTACACTGCATGGTATGTAGGAAGGGAACATGGTAAGTACAGAGGAGGCTATGGGCCCACTAACAGGTATGAGGTATACAAGGGGAAGTCTGGAGAAGCTGTGTGCACAGCTCACACCTTGCCATCCTCAGAGGTACTCACAATTAAGTCACTTTCATTGATTGTTTGAGAGTCTCTACTCCTATTTTCCTTTGGGAAAAAAGAATTGCCTTTCTATTTAAGTGAGACGAATAACAAGAAGAAACAGAACACAGACCTGCAGATTTGGTTCCTACTACATTCTGGATGTACACAGGTCAGCGAGGGCTGCTCCACACTGTCCTGCTTCTCTGAAGTCCCCTCTCTGTTGAGCTCTCTTTTCCCTTCTCCATGTTTAAACTGTCCTCAGCTTCTCACAGGCAGCTTGCATTCTCTTCCTCTTCATCAAGCCTTTAGTGAGCATTCCAGCCCATATTTACCTCTCAGTGTACTAATTATGTTGAGTGCTTATTAAGCCAGTAACAAGAATTATAAAAATAACACCAAATTAACCTTCACAGTACACATATTTGTTTATATGAATCATACCTTTTGATTCTCATATTCTCATAATAAACCATTTCAGAATGTCTACTTCTCATTTTACAAATTAAAAATGGAAACATGGCTAATGATAAGTAAAAAAAAAGCAAAAATCTAACCACCAATGCCTACACTAAGTCACAAGGGAGTAGATAATCCGGAAGCTAAGGTCACTATCTCTAGGTTGGCTGATTATCTAACTGCTGAGTTCTCTCTCTTCAACTAGAACATGTATCTCTCTGGGAGGCTAGAGACAAGAATTGTGCAACTGGGATTCTTGTCCTGTTTGCCCACCCACCCCCACCACAGAGCCCAACTCTTTGTGGATCACAGGTGAGCGGTCAATTAACATTTCTGACTGTTTGCCATTTCAGACTCAATCAGCGATCACAGATGGTGGCTTTGTGTTTACATTTAGTTGAGAAACGAGACCCAGAAAGAGAACTAAAATGACAAGAGGGAAGTGATATGGAGAGAGAGCCAGCAGGCTGGAGAAGAAAGAAATGAGAGAGACAGGGGAGCAAGACAGGGAGAGAACAGAGACTGAGAGAGAACAAAAGCGAGGGAGGAGACAGCAGTGCTGTCTGTCTTCACTGCCAAATCCATCTCAGGCCATGAAAGGAAACAGACCTGCAGAACACAGAGCGAGTGCTCCGAGGTTATGGGTAATAATTGATGTTTTTGTGGGGCAAAAGGGAAAAGGAGGGGTGGAAGATGAAAGAAGTCAGGAGGGAGATGGAAAAGTTTTCAGGGTCACAGGATACATTTATCAGAAGCTTTTAAAGAAGTGTTTAAGAGCAGCTAAGCGGTTGCTATGGAAATAGGTAAAAGCTAATCCATTATCTGCAACCTCTGTATGCCACCAGCTTGCCGCTGGGGGGCATTCTGCTTTTTATTAGTATTTCTTTTTCTTTTCTCGCTTCTGTTTTTTTCACTATCCAAACACATCACTGGAATTATGAAAAACAAATTAATAGAAGCTGAAGGAAAGGGAATTCGACTCCTTTCGAGATTATATTAACACATGAGGGAACCTTCACCCTGCATGTCAACTCATAAAGAGAGGGGAGATTATTTCAAGAAGATAAGACAAAAAGAAAACAACAATCTCTGAACACCCAGAGGGGTAATTGTCCCACTTCTCCCCAAGCCACTCTTGTCCTTGGCTGCGTGTCTGAAGTTTGCTCTGATTCCCGAGAATTCAGCATGTGCCCCCTGGTTTGAGGCCCAGACTCTGCCCCTGATTGGAGCCATTTATGAGATTTTGGAGCCTCAGAAAGGAAATGGTAGGAGCCATTTTACAGGTATTCCTGCTTCACATAAAAGCTGTGATCTAGTTTGAGGCTCACCGAAAAGCAAATTTATGTAAAGCCAGTGTAGTTCCCCACAAATACACTTACATGGAATACAGACTTTAACCACTGATATTTTCTACCAAAGTACCCGTGGGCAATGCTAGGGTGTCAATAGCACCAGCACTGTTGTGATCCCATGGTCTTTCCTTACACATTCCTGTCTTCTCCTTGTCCTTGCTAATGGGAAATTTCCCAGCATTTGCAGTCAGTAGTTATGACTGCCCACAGGCAACTCTTAGACCTTGGTTATTTTTTCCTATTGCTTATAATTTTATAGACCTTGCAGTTGCAGGAAATTCTTAGTAGTATCAAAAGTCAAAATCTATCACCTAGTTTTCATCCGAACCATTTATTTGGGTCCCAATTCACTCAGAAATCTTAAAGTCAATTTATTCCTCTGTCTACTCTGAACTCTGTGTCCAGCAGGTCACTTACATCTGTACTGTATTCATTATATAAAATGCTCTCTTTATTTTCATCCATCTTTATCTCCTCCACCAAGATCTTAATTGGGAATACAATCTTTTCTTAAGCTAGGAACTGACTACTTCCTAGGTGTCTGCCTCGTGATTTTCCTATTCCACCTTCTTCAGTGTTCAGGGAGCAAAATTTGCAATATGACAAATATTGCTATTTGTCTGTGTTCTCTAAAATCCTCACCTTGGTCCTCAGCTCCTCCATAGCCACCTTAGGACAAAGAGATTCTTCACAAACCACCCTACTTTCTCCTACAGGGTTCTTTTCTGCCCTGCTCCTGCACACACCTTGTTTCTGTGCTTATCTGCATTCCCACTAGACAAAGGTCCCTGATAATCAGGGATCTTCAGGGCCTGGGCCAGTGCTTAGAAAAAATAAGTGAGCAATAAATGCTTTTTGTGTTTTTGGGTAGTAGTAGAGATTCATGATTTCACTATGCTAATGGAAGTCAATGTACAGCTGATGCTCTAGTCCACTGAGAAAATTATTCACAACCAGGGCTTTACTGTGGAATGAATTCATGCCTGACTTAATCAGTTCTGTGAATTTAAATTCTGAATCATGAGCTCACTTAGAAAGAGACATAACTGCTAATCACCACATGTAACTCAGTGGCCAGTGATAGCGTGGCAAGCAGGACTGTGGGTAGACAAATACATCTATTGACATTAAAATGTAAAACACATTATGTTCCATTTTGTGGCAGATTTACCTTTGTGGTTGAAATCATTGGGCTGTACAGCCACTAGTCTAGGGCTCGTGCAGCCAGATCCTTGGCAATTCTGTGACAGAGCAGAATTAACAAAAGGGTCACACTTGGATTAGATGGAAATGAAGGCTTCCTGGGTTGGACAGAAGTCTTGGAGGAGTTGCAGTAGATTTTCTGCCCCTGCACATGAATGCAGTGAGAGCGCTGGCTGGGGAGGGAAGGAAAAAGATGCACTTGGGTTATAATATGTGTTCTTGTCTGAGCACAGATGATTCCCACTTCAAAATGAGGGCCTGGGAAGGCAGACCCCTCAAAATTAAAAAAAAAAAAAATGGAAGCACTAGAAATTGTTGTTTTCAGAGCAAGGCCTGTAATTACTTAGAACTTCTGGAGAAATGATGGATTCAGAAAGTAGGGGCACATAGATTTTCTGTGAGGCACTACTTGCAAACAGAGCTCTCCAAGCAAGGAAGCTTCAACATGAACAAATAAGGGGCAGGAGCCAAGGGAGTCATTTCGTCGATGATGTAGGGGTACAAGGTAAGTGGCTCTTGACATTTATGTGACTAAGGGGGAATCCACAGGTCAAGTTGAAGAACTGTTCCTTCTACTAGTCCACAACAGCCAAAACCAATCTCCAGTTAGAGCTGGAAAATGGAATATAAATTGATGGCAAAAACCAAAACTCTGCATCTACAGTGGCTGATACAAGCAGAGACTTTCGACGTGGGAGTGCGCTGTCAGGAAGTTACCCCCGCAGGAAGGGTGCTGTCTGGGAGGTCCTGTAATTGAAGGTACATTCTGTCCCATGGCTGGCAAATCTAAACACATTAGTAACATTAAAGCCAGAATCAGGCAAAGCTCACAATCCCTAGGGACAGCTCAATACATTGGAAAATTGTTTCTATGCTCTGCACATACACTGGTTTCAGTAAGGGGAGGCAGAAGTCAGTAAAAACAACAGGCAAGACTGGTCTGTCCACCATGTGCCAGGTGCCATTTGCTTTGCTGCTTTACCACAGTCAACTGCAAGTTCCTGTTTCTTTTTCTTGTTGGCAGATAGTCCTTTTACTGTTGGCCTTGATTAATTTTTTTTATTCATTGCGACAAATGCCTAGCAACTTTAAGTCACTGAAATGCTCCTCTGAGACACATTATTTCCCTCATCCTGGGGATTAGGTTTGAAAAGCCAGTCAACGGCAGACCGAGAATTTGAAACCAAAGTGTCTGATATCTAAGTATGTGCTCATCAACACTTTGTTATGCTGCAGGGCAACAAGACGCTCTGGGAAGTATGTGTGTTCCCTTGTATTTAAGAGGCACCAAACTCACCCCTCCCATTCTGAATCAGTTCTTTTTTTTTTTTTTTAATCAGAATTCACTTCCTTTGGGGGAAATGGAGTTTTATACTAGAATTATAAAAGTTTGAATGGAACTAGATGAAGCAGGGGTTGTACAAAATTGCAAATTTTTGTTTTACACTGGTTAATACTGTGGTTTTTAATTTTTGCCTCAGTAGATTATTTTTATTCACCTTCTGAGTTCTTCCATGATTAGACACATTTGATGAGGAGTTTTCCTTTTGGTGCCAATTACCCCTTATGACAGGACTTTGAGGAAGCCAGCTGTACAAGATTAAAGTAGTGAAGTCCTTTTGTTAGCTTCTCCACTACTACAAAACTTCACTAAATTTGCATTCTAACCAGCAAATCCGTGTTGGTGGAGGTAGAGAATATATTGCAAAATTTACTTCTGAAATGCAGACTAAATCTCCAAAATACTGACATCTCCAAATATAAATGGCTTGGGTAAACAACTGTTGTCGTTAACCAGACTGACGTGGAAACTGAGGGACTTGAGACAGCAGATTGAGGAATTACATCAGTCCACTAATTCCTCTTATAGGTTGGAAAAAATGAGACTAAGGGATGCAAAAATGTGTGATAATATCACCCAAGATGTTGGTGGTGTCGCAATGCAGAGAAGTGAGCTCTGGAGACTGGACTCTACTCCCGGACTCCTTTGAACGCATCACTTCTGCTATCATGACTCGTGACTTTTAGGCAATCTGGTTCGCAACAGCCAAGATAGCTTCATGATCTTCCTTAACTCTGAAGAGAAATTAAACTCCTCAGAGACACAGCTCTTGGCACCTTGACACCTGACAATACTCAAAGACTGTTAAGAGATACTTGAGCCATAGAAAATGCTCAATGTAAAATAGGGTGAAGGGGGGAAATGTTGAGATTGTAACAAAAAAGTAAGGAAACAAATTTTATGTATATGGGGGGGTGGTAGGGTGGGTAGGGGTATGGGAAAAAATGAGAATTAAGTTGTGTCTTATACTGGTACAAATCCCCATTATGGAGTGCAATCATGATGTGTATATTTAATGTACCAATAAAGATTTTAAAAAATGAAAAAAAAAATAAAATAAAATATAAAAACTAAAAAAAAAAAAAGAGAGAGAGAGAGAGAGATACGTGCGCCAAGCTGGAAAGCCAATGGCTTCAATATCAAGAATCCCGAGTTTACTTTAGTATCTCTTTGCCAGAGTAGACTTGTTTTGATGATTCTTCCTATATTATCAGGTATTGGCAAGGAGAGACCAGCTTTCTCACTGCTGGTGAATCTCTCCATGGTTTTTCCTATGCAAGTAAGACTCACTATATTGTTCACTGACAGAATAGTGGAGGCTGCCGTCTTAAGCACAACTGGTCCACCAAGGAAACAAGCCTATTGCACCCCTCCCCCATTTCTCTAATGAGACTGACAGGTGTAGAGAAAGTTAGCTCCTAAAATAACAGGATGTAAAGGCATTCTTTTGTACTGCTTTTGAGTAAATTTTCCCTTTAGTCATGTCTTATGGACTTCATGGTGTTTAAAAAATCAGAGTTCACAACTGGGTTTCATATGCTGAGTTATGCCTACTAGTGAAGTCTAATAGGTTTCATGTTCCTGGCTGCTAGGTCTATCCATCAGTATTTACTAAAGAAACATGTAATATAAGATATACAAATATATAAGAGTTTATAAAATTTGCCTATAATTGTCAACCACTAAATTGAGTGAGGAAGAGGCAGAGTGTCTATCTTTACAGTGGAGATGGAAGGATTTAGTTGAAGGTCTGGGGCTCACTGCAGTGTCCCATGAGAGCCCATTTCAGGATGTTGATAGGTCTGCACTGGAGGCTGCAGAGTCTCTACCAGAAGGCTGAAAGATCTGAGTGGGCTGAGCTGCAAAGCAGGAGATGATATCCAAGGCAAAAATGGAAGTTCCTGCAAAGGAAGAGAAGAAGCAGTATCCTTCCTCAGTTCAGCTCTGTAACATCCAGGCAGTATTCTTGATGTTACAGGGGTGGATCTCACATGCTCTGGGCTCTGGAATTGCTGAGCCAATTTAGATAAGGTTCTCTTAACCAAACTCCTCAAGTTGACACCATCATTCCCACATCATATTAGGAAAAGTCAGCTGGGTGCTGTGAATAATGTACATCTGATTCAGAGTAGAAAGGCTCTATCTGCCTTGTCTGTGTCATATTAATGGGGCCCCTGGGCACAACATCATTGTTGCAGACCTTCTTTTTCCCAACTGTGAAAAGAAAATAATAATGGAAGTTTACCATCTAATATTGTGATGAATTTTTTATTTTAATTGTGATCTTCTTTAAGAAAAATATTTTGTCATTAAATAATCCTCAAAGTGTTCCAACAGTTTGTGGGCACTACACTGTTACAGAGCAGGATCTTTGATACTCACTGATCTGGAATGTTAATTTAAGATGGATGTGCATTTTCCCCTCCCCCATTTTTCCTTGTCTCAGCCTTTAGCTTCCATAGGGCTCCACTAAACAAAGGGCATCCACAGTAACAAACATCTTCAATATCCATCCATGCATTCTTGATTCAGCTCTATCAGTCTGTTCAGGCCCAGACTGTGCTCAAGTAGGATTCAGCTTGGGAATTAACTGCTGCACAGTAAAACTTTGGGTGATCCCAAGATTGCTTCGTGTCTGTGACTAACATTTTGCGAGGGTTGGAAGAAGATATTTTTGCATTTAGTTCTCTGGATATGTAGAAAACCAGGGTTGTAGTCGTCCTCAGCATCAGGGTGGCCAAAGATCAGATCAGGTTCAGAGGATGAGACCAGGAGGCTGAGCGCTTAGAGTCACCATGCAGAGTCTGGGAGGTTTTGGAAAATGCTTCCTGTTTATTGAGGGCTACATAAGTTTATATAGAACACAGGGAGTGGGTGTGGCTGTGAGGGCCTAGGGGCAACAGGGCTGTAGCTGATTAGTGGCGCACAGGTTTTTACCTTTTATGGTTATGCTTGGCTGACCAAGGGAGTCACAACTAGAAGAGAAACTGGAAGCCCCCAAGTGGCTATAGGCAAGTTTCCACACATGGGAGTGAGCATTATTGAACTCCTTGGGTGTCTCCTTGCTTGAGAGACATACATGTGGCATACTTGACCCAACCAGACTTGAGTTTCTCCTTCACAACGTGATTTTTCACTTTAATGTCTTTAATCACATTGCATAGATATGTTGGAATTAGCTTTCTCCTACTGTGATAAAATACCTGAGGAAGTCAATTGAAAGGACAAATGCTTTATGGTGGCTCTTATTTTCAGAGGCTTTAGTTTACAGTTGGCTGGTTCCACTGATATTGGCCCACTGTGAGATGGACATGCAGTTGGAAGGTATGATGGAGGAAATCTGCTCACATTATGTCAGACTGGAAGCACAGTGAGAACCAGGGGCCGCCTTTCCAGTGAATACTGTCAGTGACCTGCTCACTTCAATCACAGTTTCCACTGCTTCCTAACAATCCCATCAAATTTCAAATCCATCATTGGATTAATTTATGGAGGATTTCAGAGTCCTCATGATTCCACTATTTTCCAAAAAGCCTCACCTCTGAACACAGCTGCATGGGAACAGAGCTTGCAAACCATGAGCTATAGTGGATGTCTCAGATCCAAACTGATGTCTACTGTTCTTTGTCCTGATATCTCTTTCACTTCTCTCTGATCAACATATAAGAAATCCCCAGTTTTGGCAAAGTGTGGTATCAGGCACACAGGTGAAACTAACTTGGAGAAATAAACTAAAAACCTTTATTTTTCTTTATTTAATCCTTTAGAGTACAACGGGTCCAGATTCAGACAAGGCTATTATCAGCATGTAATTAAGAAAGTTGAGCTGCCTAATGTAGGGTTTGAAATTTGAATTGATTTGCCCTTTTGAGCCCAGCACAGAGAGAGAAGGTGGCTGGATTCTTACTTGTTTTAACCTCTGCTCCCCTGGTGTAGCTCTTTTTTGGGGGTCTTGCCCTGAGTCACCTCAAGAGAACAAGAAAGGGGTGGGCAGCTAAAAGATGCCACCTGTTAACAGACTAACTCACTGACTTGAAGTGTTCCAAATTATCACTGAGGTCTAGGAAACAGCCACTTGTACATGTGTGTATGACAGCAAGTGAGTTACTCCATTTACATCACCCTTTGGTTGTTGTTGAGAGACGACTTTGTTTCAAGCATTTTGATTGTGTTGGGTGAAGTGGTCAAAAAAGAATCCACAGAGGGGCCGGGGATTTAGCTCAGTGGTTCCAGGCGCCTGTCTTGCAAGCGCAAGGACCCGGGTTCGATCCCCGGTTAACCACATACAATACTGGGTGTGGAGACTCACACCCAGCACCAACCAGTACCACATACCACAGTGCCAAGAGTGGTGGCTCACGCCTGTAATCCCAGCACTCGGGAGGCACAGGCAGGAGGATTGCTGTGAGTTTGAGGCTGAGCTCAGGGCCAGTCTTAACCACAAAGCGAGACCCTGTCTCAAAAAACCTAAAGAAAAATAAAATAAAATAAAACAATCCACAGAAAGTTGAGGGTAAGCTGGGCAGCACCTCATGCTTTCATTTCAGTTTATTTCTGGGAAGGTGTTTACTGTAGAATTTGGAAACATATGCTGTGGAAGGACTGTGGAGGGAATCCTGGCCAATCTAGGAAAGCCAAGAGAAGCCCTCTTGGGAAGACAGCTCATCTAATAGAGATGCCCTAAATGGAAGCACGATAGCACCACCACTGTCATGGTGCTGAAGGAAATTGCGTGAGAAGGAGCAGAGAATATTATGTGAAAACAGCCCACCAGGGAGAGACCAGAACAGAAGGATGGGGAGGACAGTTGTGCATGGCAGCAGCATTGGTGAGTACTGGAGGGGGCTGGGGCAGAAGGGGGCTCCAAAGTAAGAATGTGGGTTGGTGTTGATGTTATGCAGTTCAAGGACAGAAACAGAATGGCTTCAAAGAAAGAATGAGAATGGAGCCAGAGGACCACAGAGAACCAGGGGATCTTCTCTCTCGCCACCGCTTGCCTCTGTCCTTCATGACATCATTCTTTTTATGGCAGGAAAGCTTTTTACCATTTCCCAGTTCATGTAGTAGGAAATGACTACCACCAACAGCAGCAGACTTGCCCTGCCAAGTTCAAAAATATCTGAAACATAGAATAGCAATGACTTTAGATCCTTGTGAAGAGGTCACTGGCTTCACCCAGATCAGGTTAAACCAATGGTCTGCTTAGCTGTGATTAGAGGAGGCTCACAGGGAGCAAACATGCTTCCCCACTGTATCTTTTAAATAAAACTAGTGAGAGGCCATGGGCTCGGGCAAGGCACCATCACTTGTACCACTGACCAAGCCAATACTGAGTTTAATCGCAGAAACTAAGTTAGACTGAATGCAGGAGGTGACTATTAACTAATTTATTTACAACTAATTGACTGCTTAGTAGCCTGAGCTGTGTCCAGTTCAGTTTCTTTCTGGGTCTCATTTTTGTACTTCTATTAATGCTGTTTGACCACCTCACTGACTGCAGTTTTCAGGACCTGCTTGGGTTCTGGGAGATGCCCAATTTGTGGATTGTTTTATTTTTGCTTTTCTTGCTCAAATTTTTCCTTTTGGCATATTTGGCCAAAGGAATTTTCTTTTACCACAACCAGGTCACAAGGTGGGGAAAGGGGCCTAATGTGGAAAAGTATTGAATTTGCTACAGAGGTAGTAAACATCATGAACTAGAGAGACAAATGAGTGTGTTTTATTGTAAAATACAAGCAGTTAAATATGGCTTTGACTTGTACCATAAAACTTATTTATGGCTAGAGGGCAAGCCAGGTCCAAAAAGACCTTGAAAAATATATTTCAATAATAGATTTTAATCCTGAGAAAACATTGAGGGGTTAGAAAATGGTTAGGATAATATTTTATTTTTGTTTATTTAAAAATTGAATTCAGATTAGATCTGACATATCTTTTGTGAAAAAGCCCTCTTGTTTCTTTCAGGAGTAAGGTGGATGGAGAGAATTAAAAGGCTGCAGTCCCTGCTGACAGCACTGGTCTCAAGGCGCTGCAGGGGGCCTGGTGTTGTCTACACCACATGACTCCGGTCATGCGTGCACAATCCACAGACAAAAGCCTAGGCAATTGGCTACACAATCAGGAGAGTGTGAATGAAAATGACTCAGCAGCTAATGGCACAAACAGACACAGAGCCTGGACAGGATGAAAAAAAGCCACTTCCTGCCTCCTTCCTTCCTCCTTTTCTCTCTCTGTCTCTCTGTCTTTCTCTCTCCCTTCCTCTCTCTTACTCTAATTCTTTCTCTCTGTGATTAAGCAGTAAGAAAAAAAAAAAAAAACCCTTTCTGTTCAGCACTAAAGTGTATTGTAAATGTGTGTAAATGCCAAGAGACCTAGAACTGTATCAGACCTAAAGGTAACAGTATCCATCAAACAATTTTCAGTGTTGGGAATTCATCCTATGGATATAATCATTGACATGTTCAGACTTCATTGTGCAACATATTTTTACTGTCATGTTATTTATAGAAGAAAAAAATCTAGAAACCAACTTATATTTCATTATTTAAGGACTAGTAAATTAATCATCTTCATGGTGTAAAACACCATGTAGAATTTTTGTGCATGTAAAGTAATTTAAAATATACCAACAGGGTTACAGAGAGGCAAATAAGCAGGGAAAGGGGCCATTGTTTTTCTTGTATTATTATCAACTCATCCTTTTTCATAAAATTTCAGTATATATGTATATAGTGGTTTCTCAGTTCATTAACTTAACTCTTCCCATGATTCTGGTCACAAACCAAACTGGACAAGAACAGAATCAAATTCAATGGTTGGGTTCAACATTGACCTCACAGGGAAATTTGATTCAGTTCTTGTATACTGATTTAGACAGGTGACACGAGATATCTCCCCTTAAAGAACTGTAGTATCTTTAGTTACTATACACGCAATGTTGTATACATCAGATCACCATAGCTGAGTCATCTCACTTATCCAAACTCTATGCCTGTCAATAAGCAACTTCATCTTTTCTACTTCTACCTTATGGTAACAACCATTCCAATCTTTGATTTTAAGAGTTTTACTGCTTTAGCTACTTCATATAGTTGGAATCACACAGCATTAGTCTCTTTGTGTGTGATTTATTTCCTTTAGCATGATGTTTTCAAGATTCATCTGTGTTGTTGCATGTTGAAGAATTTCATCCTTTTTATTAAAGCTGGATCATATTTAGCTGTTTGTATGTGCCACATTTTCTTCACTCATTCATCAACGAACATTTAGTTTGTCGGTTTTTGAGAATATTGCTGTTATGCACATGGAAGTGCTAAAATCTCTTTGATATGTTAATTTTAATTCTTCTGGATATATACCCAGATGTACAACTGTTATATCATGGAAGTTCTACTTTTTTAATTTTTGAGGAACTCTTACATTTCTCTTTTCCCATCACATCTTTTGTCCATAGGCAAGCAAGGATTCCACCTTCTCCACATACTCACAAACAGTTGTTATCTTTTCTCTTTCTCTTTCTTCCTCCCTTTCTTCTTTTGACATCTCTTTGTGGTTCTGATTTTCATTTTCCTGTGATCAGTGATATGAAAATATATGTTTTCGGTTGGTCTTCCTGGCAAAAACATCTAGCTGAGTCACACAGTAATTGGTGGTAACATGTCCCCTGGAAGTTTATGTACTTGAATATTGGTTGCTGATGCACTGGTGGAAATTTAAGAGATGGATCTTAGCAGAGGGTTACAAGTCATCAGGATGCTTCTGCCCTTGGAAGGGGCCAAAAGTGGCTCTAAGACCTTTGAATTGAGCCTGGTGAAATCAAGTTCTAAGAAAATGAGCTTGACCGTGAATCGCTGTCTGGCTTTCATGTATGCTCCCCTTTGTCCAAGCATTCCCACCATAAAGTCACCCAGCACTAATCTCTCAACAGAGGCTGCACAAAGGGGTCACTTGGTTGTGGACTTTCAGGCTTCTAATCTATTAACTCAATAAGCCTCTATTTTCAATTGTCTTTCTAATTCATCTATACCTGCTTCAATCTTTTTATTGCCTTATTTTTTTACTAAATGCGAGCTTGATTATTTCTACTTTCTCTTTGAAATATACAATCAAGTTATTTAAAACTTTTGTATGATTGAAAATAATGTCTCCCTTTCTTTGATCTTTTCTTTTAGTGCTGCTTCTCCTGTGTCCACTAGACTACATGTGTTGTAGTCACTCTTGTTTTCTTGGGAAATTTTCTAATTTTCTTTTTATTCTGTGTGTGATTCATTTGTATTCAGAGCTGTGTTCTTAAGTTTTTATATTTATGTACAGTTTTGCTTCTGTCATGTGCTTCTAGTGTATTCCAGTGTTGTTAGAAATTGCAAGCATAGGGTTGGGGATTTAGCTCAGTGGTTCTGGTGCCTGCCTTGCAAGCACAAGGTCCTGAGATCAATCCCCGGTAACCACATACAACAATGCTGGGTGTAGTGACTCATGCCCACCAGCAATCAGTACCACATACCACAGTGCTGGGCATAGTGGCTCACACCTGTAATCCCAGAACATGGGTAGCAGAGGCAAGAGGATTGAGTTTGAGGCTGAGTTCAGGACCTGCCTAAACTATAAAGCAAGACCCTGTCTAAAAAATCTAAAAAGAAAAAAAAAAAAGAAATTGCAGACATAGCACAATTTCAATCTTTCATATTTTGTTGAGACTATTTTTATTATCATTCCTAAAAAATATATATGTGCACCTCAGAAAAAAATGTAATTTTTTTTTGGTTAGGTGTTGACTATTTCTGAAATTCAGTTGGTCTATGGTATTGACAAAGTCCAGTATTTTCTTATTGGTCTTCTTCCTGGATATTCCTCTCTATATGAAAAAAAATATTTGTTCCCCCAGTTTGCTTTGCATATTTAGGTGCCAGGATTTTAGGAATATGTATATATATATATATATATATATATATATATATATATACCTAATATATATATATTTTAGTTTTATCTTACAAATGTTGAACTCCTTGAGTAGAATTCTTAAGTCACATGTCTACTTTAACTTTCTAATTTCCATTTACATTGGAGCATATTTTGTACTTATTTTATAAAATTCTTCCTTTGTGCATCTCTCCTTCTGTTGACCTTGGTCTGTGACTTTATGTAATTATTTTTAAATTTTATGTCAGGCAAATTATATATTTCTATATTCTCAGGGTCAGCTTGGAGGTTGATATTATTCCCTCATCTGAAATATATTTCCTCACTCATTTTCTCCATACTTTGTGTTGATGCCTCAAGTTATACCAGGCATACTTCCTAGACTCTATTGATAAGCACTGTGTAGGTGACTTTTACCACCAATAAGCTCATACAGAGACTGTAGAACCCACTACCAACTCTTCCCAGGCTTGGGGGCAGCTAGCAACTGGTTTTTCTGGCTTGATCTGTGGTGATCCAAGTAAGGGAGGACACTAGTCTACTCAACTGTGGTGAACCTATTCCAGCTACAAGATGGTCACACTGAGGTCTATCTCTTTGGGGAGCCTCTCAGAAATGTTGAGAGGCTGGATACCCTTCTCTTCTCCTGAGAGAAGCCAGAACCCTGGGGACCTGTTCGTCATTGCATGTCCTTGTACCTGAGGCAGGGAGGGACTTTACTGGAAGGCACCTTCCCTGCAGTGAGTCTAGTTTTGTAGCTGTCTGGTTTCCAGCGACTTTTTATGCTGTTTATATATTTTCACCAAGGGAATTTGTCAGTGAATTGTTGTTAAGTTGATGGGTTTGTTGGGGAAAGATGATTCAGAGCTGCTTACTCTACAGTCTTACTGCCTTTGATTCCTTCTTTCTAATATTAAGAAGGGACTAAAGAAATTGCCAACAATTGCCAATTCTAGAAATGAAAATTGAAGATTTAAAAAATTTTACCTGTAATACAGTACAATTTTTCAAAATAAAATAAGATTTTATGAAAAGATTACTTAATGTCATGACTGCAACTCAAGTATGCCTCCCAATCTTCAAACATACAGGAGCTGACTGCGTGTGTATAATACATAGTAAACTTTTTTTTGTATGTGTGGTATGAGGGATCAAAATTACATATCAAATTTTAAAAGAAATTCTTCCATAGATCTAGCATATAAAATGCAGCCACACAGCCACACCAATGGATATCCCACTAAGAAAGAGATGAAACACCCAGAATAGTGAATAATGAATTATTTTAGTTCTTTTGTAAATTGGCTAATGATCTCAAGGAAAAGGATCAGAAATGAGCAATTTCCTCAGCTGGAGGATGTTGATAAACATCATCTTGATAAACACCATCTAGGCAATTCAGATTGCAATTAGTTACATAAGTAGCCATATTAATTACTGAATAAACACATATGAAGTCTGCCCTTAGTGCAATGCTGATTTTCTTTGACTCTCTTGCTAAGATTTGACCATTTGGCCCCATTTGTAATGCTTATGGAGGGAAATTCTTGAGTGAATCAGTCATCCATAGGGTTATACTGATGCCAGTGCATAACAGGTGATCAAGTGAATAATGTTCCCTGAGAGTCCAACATTTTATTCTGTGTATAGAAACACATATGAAAGATGCATTGAAAGAATAAATCTGTAGCAATATTTGTATCTTCTCTGTCTTATAAAAGTGGACTTGATCTAATATGTGAGGCTTATGCATCCACGTGTGCCTCTTCACTTTGCATTTGTGGGCTTTCAGCAATTAATTAATTACACTGGCTTCCACATACAAATGCCCAGCTCACTTAGCTTTCACTGTGATGTCTCTTGTGTTTGTTCACAAGTGCAATTAGAGAATCTTATTTTCAAAATTGAGTTTGCTGGGTTGAAAGTACAATTTTAAACCAACACTGAAAGTATGCAAAGCACATTGCATGTGTGTGTGTGTGTGTGTGTGTGTGTGTGTGTGCGTGTGTATGTGTGTGTCTTACTGCAGCAAAATCCTGAAAAAAAAACAATAGCAGTAAATTCTACCAGAGGCAAAACAGGATATTCTGTATACATCGCTAAGCAAAAATTTGAAAAAAAAATTAAAAACAAAAATAACTTCTGGTTAATTCTAAAGTCTTAATGATAATCTGCTCTGCGTTTTAGAGCTTTGCAACAAAAAGCTTTTGTCCACAACTTGTTTTCATTTTCAGGTATGACAGTTCCAAAGCCTTAGGAATGTATAAGCCATCCTTGCTCGATGTAATATATTAAACAGTTTGCTAGGTTTGCAGAGGTTCAGAATGCTAAAAATAAAATTGCATCAGTAGGTTTGCCTGTCTTTGTGCCAAAGCAATACAGATGATTTTTGAATAAAGAGAACAACAGTGTTCATCTGAGCTCGCTAACAACACCAATGACACATGCTGCTGTACAACACTGACTCTATCTCAAATACCCATTAGGGAGAATTATCATATGCAATATTACATATTCAAGCGCTAACAACAATTGATGCATGGCTGGAAAGAAACAAGATATTGAAGTCACACTTGGGTTTTACCCTGTGGAGATTACTCTGCAGGCTTAATTTGTGCTCTTCCCTGAATCAACAAGCCCCATTCCCATCCTACTGCACTGGAAGAAAAAAGGCAGCAAAACATTAAATAGCAAAACACAGTACTTATTTCTAAAAGGATAGCAACAAACTTAAAGTCACTTCAATGTTGGCAGTAATGTCTGAGTCAGAGCCTACTCAAGGAAACAAATCTAATAGCACAGAATAAAGGCACAGTGATGGAGGTGCTGTCAACCTATTCCAGCTGTTTTTCTCATCTGGCTCCTCTTCCAATCAACACATCCTGTGCACCTTCTATCAGGTGAGAATCATGGTGATTTCTCCCAGAAGAGTCTTGTCCTCACAACCACCTGTTGCAAATTTGCACCCCTACATAGCTTGCTGGGCTTCATCTGGGCAGCACACAGGGTGAAAAGGAGACAGGGCAGTAGAAATGTATGTGTGGGTTTGTGAGGCAGTCTAGGCAAAGTAGGGGTGGGAGCCAAGCAGGGATAGTTCTCAGGCATTGACGTGATAAAGAACTAGTTCACGGGCAATTGAAGTGTTGCTGGAAGTGTCTAGAAACACCTTGATGGAATGCTGTTTAGACACCAGTGGCTTTTTCTGCTCAGAGACTTCGAGACATAGCATCCTCCTGTCCCCAAAGGTTGCAGAGTCTGCAGAGTTCATTAGCACTTCTCGCACTGAGCGCTTTGGCTCAGTACAGTGGCATATGAGGATGAGCTGTTCTGAGGGAGACAATCGAGCTCTGATAGACAGAGACATGCTGAAGACAGAGTTGAATCTCAGCAGTCTAATGGGCCCAGTGAGGCAGTAAATTTCACAGCAACTTGACACATTAATATAGAAGTACAGTCTGTTATATCAAAGGGAGATTGTCTTCGTCCTTACGGGGAAACCAGCTATCCAAAAATGAAAAGTGTGTGCTGGTGACTTGTGAAAAATGTAGTTAACTCTGAGAGTAGAGAGAGAGAGAGAGAAACTATTACCTTCCCTGGCTGAGTCCTTAGAAAGGGCAGCCTTGGGAACTCCCACAGCCCTTGTGGCCCAGGCTCCCCACTCTTCTGGTCTGACTTCCTGAGAATCTTGCTGCCTTTGAAGTCAACAAACAGGCTCCTAGTTGGTTTCGGGAGACATTGTAGGCCCTCTCTTTTTAATGTTGTGTAGAGTTTTTTTTGTGTGTGTTGTTGTTTGTTTGTTTGTTTGCTCTTTAATGCATTTGTCCCACAACAGCTGCTGGAGGAGCATTCCTGAGCCATTCCACAGGGAGAAAAAAACCTTTAATTATTCAGTAATAAGGAAGCATTTTGGTAAATTACAGACTATCCACGGGATTAAATATGATGAATGGTTCAGTGATCATTATGCAGATTAAATAGAAAAGGCATGAGTTATATTTATGATTTAATGCTCAGTAAAATGCAGACTATCACACTGTCAGAATAGATGTGAAATCATGAATTCACAGCAGTCAGGGCTTGAAAGTAAAATGTGAGGAGTAAGGTAGTTATATTGGAATAAAGGATATGTGAATTTTGTTTCATTTTGCAAATGCAGTAAGCAATGTTGTAACATTGTATTCTTAAGGCATATGTTTTTAATAAACTACAAAACAGGAGTTATTAATATATTTGTTTTCTTGCTTGGTCATTATCTAACACTAATACAGTTACCTAACCCACTTCATTTCTCCCCTGTCTTCCGCAGAAGTATACCTGGAGAGAAAGCATTTTTGTTGTTGGTGGTGGTTTTTTTGAGGATCTCATTTTGTAATTCAGGTTGGTACTGAGCTCAGCCTCAAACTCAGCAATCCTCCTGCCTCTACCTCCCAAATGCTGGAAGTATAGGTGTGAGTCACCACCCCTGTCATTGTTGTATGTGGTTACCAGGGACTGAACCTGGGCCCTTATGCTTGGAAGGCAAACATCAATCCACCGAGCTAAATCCCCAGCCTGAGAGAAAACATTTTAATCCTTAGGGCTCTGATTTAATCCATTTTACTTTCACATCAGTCCCTTCTCAATGTTTCCAAAAATAAAGCTAGTCTTTGTGTAACATAAAGTTAATTTAGCCAAATCAATGTGCACTAGTGCAGCAGAAGACTTAGCTTCATAGGGGACCTTTCCATCATTTTTATTTTGTTTTGTTTTCATTTCCAGTAACAGTCTAAATTATGTTTAACACTAGGGTAAGGTTTGATTGAATGACACTACCAGCATGACATCTTTGGGATTTGAGAGCAGTCCAAGGCAGTGCTTTTTGTATTTTGGTAGAGGGTCTGAGTGACACCATATTTGGGGGAACAGCATTTCCAGTCTTTGAAGTAAATAGACCTTTAATGTGCTACAATTAAAATAGAGGGTAGGATTTGCTTTGATTCAGGAAAATGTGGTTCCTCGTAGCCAGAGTGATATTAGGTCTCCTATAGATCATTACACAGGTGAAGTAATACTTTCTTGCTTATATGGTTACATAATTATTTTATTATTTGCACTTGATGCTCATCTATACACCATTATCAAATAGAGCCAAGCTTTATTACATCTCAGTAATCAGCCAAGTTCAGCACACTCCACCCAACCCCACCCTTGTCTATGTCCACTTCTAGCAAGATCAGTGAAACTACAGCCCATGCCATCTTGTGCTCGGACTTGTTGTTACTTGTCTATGCAGTTCAACCCACTTGGACAGTGGATTTCAGAAGGAGAACTGTATATCTTGTCTTCTATTCTTATCCAAGTAATAGAAATTGTTTTGGAATCTAAGTGATTATACTGAGCTCTATGCCTTAGCAATGAGAGGAGAGCCAGGCTGCTGAGCAGAGAAGAGAGCTCAGCTCCTAAACTTGTCCCATCTCCTTAGTCACTTAGAGCTGGCTATGGACCAGACAAATCCCACAAGATCCTGATGAGTAATCCTAACTATGAGGAGATAGGAAAAGAATAGCTTCTTTTTGTGCTAAAATCAGGACTGACTGTGCTTGCCTGAGGTGAGGTCCAGGCTGGCTAATGGCTTTGAAGAATCCTCGACAGCTCTAGCAGGTTACCTGTGTCATGGCAAGAAAATCTGGAGTTCTCCAGTTATTTGTGTGAAGACAGCTTCCTACTCACAATAACTATCTCAGCCTAGCCCTAAGGCATGGACAAGCCTGTAAGCAGCCAACTCACAGTTCATGGCTCAGAGTGAAAAGAACCAGTCTTCCACTCATTGTGAACAAGTTACCCTAAATTATCCATTCCTCAGTGTGCAGACAGAGCTATCCAAGCATAAATAAAATGAAAAGGAATGATGTGGCAACTATTCAAATATATGTGTGTATGCCCATATGTGTGAGAGAGCAAGAGAGAGAGAGAGAGAGAGAGAGAGAGAGAGAGAATAGACAGTGAGAGAATCTTATCATGAATGGGAAATCAGACTGATTCTCCATAATTTCTACCATTGTACAATCAATAAATGTTCATTCAAGAAAAAGCTTACCTCAGTATAAATAGTTAATACAAAGACCACAGATCTAAGTGATGAAGCTGAAGGCAAGTGTAGCTAAAGAAAATATACAGAAACTACTGAAGAAGAGAGGAGGAATCCTACAAATCCAAATGTTAACACACCAGATAGAAAGTTTTAAATAATCCTCATCATGCAAACAATGGGGAAAATACACAGATCAAAGTGCTTCATTAGACAGCTACTAATGCAGAATGTAAGCAAGGATTTTTCTATAGTAGGGTTAGCTGGGATACCATAATACTTGACTAAACAAACGAAAACAGATGTTGTTTTCAAAGATAAAATACAAGAAAACTTTCACCAAAATAAAGGAAAAATAGAATCTGAATATTGAAGACCCTCCAGGTTCCAGGAAATTTACTGTTTATATAAAACAGTCAATACTGAGGTATGATTTCCATTTAAGTAATGGATTTCCATGATTTAAAAAGTTATTGTTTAGTCATTTAAGCCATAAAATTAATTTTCTCTAAGAGAAAAACAATCAGAATGACATTTTCCACAGTGATATTAAGTCAAGGTCAGTGAGATTATACCTTCAGAGTGCTACAAAATAGTATATTCAATCTAACATTATTATACTCAGTCAGATTTTTATGGTTCATTTATAAGGTGTCTTCTGAATACTTTCAAGTAAGAAAGGATTCATGGAACACAGTATCTATAAACAGAACCCTATGTGGAAAAGTCAGTGAATCAATTCATAAATCAAAATATTATAAATGGCTTGGCAAAGCAGAAGATTAAAAAAAACACAAGCAGTGCTAAGTAAAATAGCTATGAATAGTTTGGGCTGCAGAATAGAATAAACTGTATTATTTAATATATAACTGATATAAAAGAATATAATCAAATCAAGTGATGGAAGGAGGGAAGATGAAATAAGATGTAAATACAATATACTCTCATCTTTATTGGATGGAGTCTTTTGACAATCTAAATTTAAAGCACAATTCTTTTCAAAATGGAAATGTAATACATGAAAGCCAATGTGTGAATGATTTTAATAATCTTACCTTCTTAACAGTTGAGGAAAATTTTAAGAATTAAAGTATTAATTTGAAGGTCATTTACTCTTTCATTTGCACTTAAATTTATTTTTATTTGATGCTTGATACATTTAAATGATCAGTACATTAATACATTTACTTAAAACAAAATACAGTTTAAATTCCATAGAATATGATGACCCATCAAGCTATTGAACTGGCCAGCTATTGGGATGCTTTTACGCATACACTCTGATCTTGTAGATCAGGCGTACTTGTGTGAGAGGTTACAGAGATGGGTTCCATGATTAGAATGGTGAGCAGATATCCAAGCAGTACTTGATGGATAATAAGACTCCAAATGATTGAAGCCAGGTGATAGTGATAAAACACCAGAAGGAAAAGGAAACATCACAATGGAGACAAGTTATGCACCACTATAGGCCACCCAAATTTTCAAGACTTTGATGATTTAGACCAGTACATAATATTCTTAGAGCCAAGATAGACAGGAGTTACTTAGTTTGTACAATCTGCATAGTCAAGCACAGATGAACAGAAGGCTAGAAATAGATAGGATCCACTTTCTGGAACCTTAAATAGATTTCAGACTCAGAATCACTGATGGGTTCTAGAGAAAAAGGGCCTCACAACATGCTGAGAAATGTATTCTAGGGTGATTCCCAAAGGCCTCTGGCAACCCAAGCACCCACACATTTGGAGAATGGAGAATTGTTGGCTGCCAAGTCTGACTGATCTTGACACCCAGCACCAGGGCCCTAACTGCTTTGCCTCCAAGAAGAGAAGAGCACAAGGGACAGATACTTCCTTTCTCACACCTGGTGCAGAGCAGGTTCTCCAAGGCCGCACACCCACATGACCATCCTTTTACCAGGTTTCTCGTGGACAGCAGAGTGAGCAATTGGTAGTCAATAGAACCTGGAGGTTTTTCATCTAGCAACAGCTATCATAGTGAGAAAGTCAGTGGAAATCCTTGCAGACTCCCATCCCACTTAACTCCATCTAAAAAAGCAAGAAAACACCTCAAACCACATCTCTAGGGTTCTCAGTTTCAGAGATTAAAAGAATAAATGAGTTTTCTCTGTCATACCACCATTTACTTCAGAAGTCCTTCTCTTACAAAAACCAGATGGATCACAGCTGATTACAATGGCCTACCACAAATTTAACTGAGTGGTATTCTCACTCCAGCTGCTGTGCCAGATGTGGTATCTTTGAGCAGATTCAAGCAGATTGTGGGTCTTAATATGTGACCAGGAATCTAAGAAACATATTATTTTCCTGATCCTCTCAGACAGGAGAATCACAAGCATATTGTATTCTCTTGGGATGAACAACAGTGTATATGTATGGTTTGCATGAGGCTGTTGTAACTTTCCAGCCCTGTGACATTGTCAGAAGTGACACAAATGATCTAGACAGTCTGTAGAACATCACAGTACTACTGTATCAATGATAGAACAAGCAAGGGGTAGCAGGTATATTGGGTACTCTTACAAGGAGGTATATTTACTCCATAGAGAAGAACTTAATCCTGAAAAGCAAGTTCAGTTTGTCTGTAGCAATCATTACTGAACTTGTTTTAAAGAATCAGTAGTCCAAGAAGTGCTGGGTTGGCTTCTGAAAATGGCAGAGGTAATCTACAGCATCTGACTCCCCTACAACTGAAAAAGAAGTTCACATCCTCTGTGGATTCCAGACCCCATATGTTCTGCACCTGCTCACATGGATCGGATTCGAGGCTCCTTTGACTGACAACAGAATGGAAAGGGTTCTGTAGCACACACAGGCCACAAGGACAATAGATTGTACTGCAGTGCTGTAGGTCACCATGGGGAAAGGCCTGGGCTAGGCCTTACAGACTCACCATAAAGAGTGTCAGAAAGACAGTGCCATCTACAACAAAGAACTATGTGCCACTGTGTAGGAAAAAGCTCTGGTTTCCTCTCTTGTTATACTACAACCATCAACGCAGAAGTCTTCCATGACCTCAAAAGAGCTGGCAACTTTTACCAACAAGGAAGCAATTAATTTCACAGTAGACACCAGTTGGGTGTCTTCAAATTCAATTTAATTCTAACACTATCTGAAGAGAGTATCATATCCCACGGACTAAGGACTCAGTCCCCAAGACCCCGTTTTAGATGTCAGTGACAAGCCTGGTATGTTTCACTTGTGTTCCAACTAATGGCTATACATTGGGGTTCTTTGAATCACCTTATCAGTTAGAATTTGCCAGAGTGACCTACAGAGCTTAGGAAAACAGTGCATTTACATTTCTCAAATAAAGAGACACAGAGGGCAAGGAGCATGCTGGATAACTCACATTAGATAAATTTAACAATCAAGCCTCCTCCCTCACAGAGGTTGGGGAGGTGCTAATAGCCCTCTTCCACATCCTGCATTAGTCTTTTTATGCCTAGTCCTTTACCCAGTGCGACCCGAGGACCTCCACTCACTTGTCATTAGCATACCAAACCCCAGCATTTTGAAAGCTCCCAAGATTTTTGGAGTTGTCTACCAAAACACGGGACTAAGACCAAACATGTATTTTCAATGCAACAGTCATACATAGAATAACTTCAGGAATACTATTTGGCTAAAGAAGAGATTAATAATCTGTGTATAAGACATTAAATGACTATGTGGTCAGAATTGTCCACTATGATTCTGGTTCTTCAGACAGATCAAGGCATCAGATTGAGTACCCCAATAATAGTCAACCAGAGATTAGGTTCATATCTGCTCCCAGGACAGAAGGAGGTCACATGGTCAGGTGGACAAGCTGAACGCAATTGTACAACTGTAATTGTACCCCTCCCTCAGCTCACACCTATGACACTGAGGATGTGATAAGCTACTAGAAAATGGCAGAAGATTTGCTTTTCTCATGGGTGGATATGATTATGCTTCAAAGATTGGGGATCCTGCACAACTCTGCGTTGACTGAGAATACTCCCAGATAGCAAAGGGCCATGCCACAGCGTAGGACCATGAAAGGAATCCTATCATTGTACCACATTCTGTACTTTCCTGAGGCTTATATTCTCATGGAATGGTGAATGGCCTCTTAAACCTGAATCTGGGATGTCACTTTGGTAGGAATACTTTGGAAAGACAACACCATCTGCACTGGATTAAATGGGCACAGGAAGCAAGGAGATAAAGAAGAAATGGTACTGACTGACATCTTCAGTAGTGACCTGCTTGGAGAATCTCCTCTTCCTATCTTTGTAGCTTTAGGGATGGGGTATAGGTTCTGACTTCCTGTGTTAGAGGGCTACCACTTGGTGATACAGCACCAGCCATGGAGGCCACCAGGTCCCCACAGCAAGAAACCAACAAACAGAAGAAGAGGTCACCGTAAAGCTCTTGATTATTGATTCTGATCACCAGGAAGTGGTAAGGCTGCTTGCTGCTCACCATGGAGGGACCATTGAGATTGTACCTGGGATGCAGGTGGTTACTGAGAAATATTCAGTGCTCCACATTCAGTTTTAGTGATAAAAGTACAAGTCCAGCCACTAAAACCAAAGAACATTATAGAAAGTAGCTTTTTCTTCCTTTAAGTAGCACATTTTAGGTATACATTATGATCACATTCATCATTGAGGATTTGCACCTGTATATGATAAATCTTACTTCTCATTTTTTCCCATTCCCATCTTCTCTTACTTGAAAGACTTTTTTTTCCCCTTTATTACTCATAGATTTTTCTTCTTTTCTTTCTCACCAGCCACCTCCTCCCTATTTCCTTTATCCTTTTGAACCTTAACTTCTTTTTTACATTATCTACCGTATATTTTGGTCCTCATTTATTGTTGCAGGTTTTCACAACTATTTGGTATTTGTACATGTATTCTATTTATTTCACTTAAGAGTGGGGCATCAGTGTGCATTCATTTAGCTATAAACTTCTCTAATTTATCATTCTTTATGGCTGAATAATACTTCATTTTATTTTTTAAAAACACATTTTCTTTATCGAGTCTCCAGCTGATGGACATTTGGGCTGTTTCTAAAATTTAGCTATTACAGGGGCCGGGGAGTTAGCTCAGTGGTTCTGGCGCCTGTCTTGCAAGCGCAAGGGCCCGGGTTCGATTCCCCGGTAACCACATACCATACTGGGCATGGAGACCCACACCCAGCAGCAACCAGTACGACATACCAGACATACCACAGTGCCGGGCGTGGTAGCTCACGCCTGTAATCCCAGCACTCGGGAGGCAGAGGCAGGAGGATTGCTGTGATGTGAGTTGGAGGCTGAGCTCAGGGCCAGCCTGAGCCACAAAGTGAAACCCTGTCTCAAAAAACCTTAAAAAAAAAAAAAAAAAAAAAAAAAATTTAGCTATTACAAACTGCTGCTATAAACATGGGGGCACATATATCACTGTGGTATGATGCTTCTAATTCTTTTGGGAAGATACCCAGGAAGAGAATAGCTTGGAAATCTAATTCTAGGTTTTTGAGAAATCTTCACACTGATTTCCACAATGGTTGTGTCAGTCTACATTCCCACCAATAGTTTCCCCCATAACCCCATCAGCTTTTGTTGCTGGCTGTTGTCTTGATAGCTATTCTTACCACCAGTGGTGTTGAACATTTTTTCAAATTTATTTGTTGTTTTTGCTTTTTCACCTGAGAAATGCCTGTTCATTTTGGACCTTATTTTTGAATTGGATCTTTACATTTTAGAGCTCTCATTTTTTAAAGTTTTTTCTATATTCGAGAAGATAGTCCTTTGTCTGAGGAAAAGCTGGTAAAAATTTTTTTCCACACTCTAATTTTTCTCTTCATACTGTCGGAAGTTCCTCTTTCTGCACAGAAGCTTTTTAGCTTTAAGAAGCTTAAAGATAAGGTCCTCATGTTTGATTCTTAATGCAAGTTCCTGTGGTGCTGAGGTTTTCTTCATAGTCTTTGCCTGTACCAACATCTCTGAGAGTTCTACCAAATCTATCTTCCTGCACGTTTAGTGTTTCTGTTTTAATATTTAGATTTTTGATCCACTTCAATTTCAGTTTAGTGCATACTGAGAGATATGGATCTAATTTTAATCTTTGACAGGTTGAACTCAGTTTTCTGCACCATTTATTAAAGAAGCTATTTGTCCTCTATTTAGGGTGTTGGGCCCTGTTTTCAAAGATAAAGTGGCTGAGTATGGTCAGAATTATATCTGCATCTTCTAATCTATTCCACTCATTCTCTAGTCTGTTTCTTTGCCAGTACTCAGCTGGGTTTTTGTTTTGTTTTGTTTTGTTTTAGATCACAGTGGCTTTGTGGTATGGTTTCAGGTTGAGAATGGTGATACTCCTGACTTGTCTATTTTTCACAACTGCTTTTGCTGTTCTGGGTCTTTTCTGGTTCTAAATAAATTTTTGGAGTGTTGTGTTTAGTTTTGTGAAATATGCTGTTGGTATTTCAATCAGGAGTGCATTGAATCTATATATCAAATTTGGAAGTATGGCCATTTTTACCTTATTGATTTTTTCTACTTACGAATAAAAGACATCTTTTCATTTTTTTGATATCCTCTTCAATTTCATTTTTCAGCATGCTACAGTTTTCAAAGTAGAAATCTTTTACTTCTTTTGTTATACTGACTCCTAAATATTTCATTTTTGGGGATGCTATTGTGAAAAGAATTGTTTCCCATATTTCTTTCTCAGTGAGTCTGTTGTTCATGTACAAGAATGCTATTTATTTTTGAGTGTTGACACTGTATCCAGCTCCTCTACTGAATCTGCTTATTTTGTCTAGAAATCTTTTGGTGCAGTATCTGAAGTCTTTTACATAGAATATCATGTTATCCATGAATAATGACAGGTTAACTTCTTTCCCTATTTTAATTCCTTTTATTTCTTTTTATTTTGTGATTGCTATTACTGGTGTTTCCAGAAATATATTGAACAGGAGGGTATTAGTGGATATCTTTGTCTTGCTTGTGATTTTAATGTAGAAGACTTGAGTATTTAACCATTTAGTATGATTGTTGGCTGTTGGTTTTTCATAGGTAACTTTTATTAGGTTGAAATAAAGACCAAGTATCCCAGTTTTCTGTAGGTTTTCAGTTTTGTTTCTTTGTGATTTTGTTTTGTTTTGTTTTGTTTTTTATCATGAATGGGTATTGGATTTTGTCAAGCACATTCTCTCCATCTTTTGAGATAGTCATACAGTTTTTGTCCTTGACTCTGTTAATTTAGTGTATTACACTTATTGATTTAGGTATGTTGAACTATCCTTGCATCCCAGGGATTATTTCAAGTTGGTCAGGGTGCATGATCTTCTTGATAATCCCCTGTACTCTATTTCACAATATCTTAATGATATTTTTTGCATCTGTGTTCATTATGGAGATTGGTCCTTGGCTCTTTTTTGATTGGATCTTTCTCTGCTTTTGAAATCAAGGAAATGCTTGCACTGTGGAATAAATTTGGGATTATTGCTTCTTCTTCAACTTCATTAAAGAGTTTGAGAAGTAGTGGTATTAGCTCTTCTTTAAATGTCTTGTAGAATTCAGTAATGAAGTCACAGGGACCTAGATTTTTCTTTGTTGATAAACTTTTAATTACTTTTTCAATTTTAATGACTGATATTAGGCTATTTATAATTTTTACATTTTATCGGTTCAATTTTGGTAATTTATATGTATCTAGGAATCTGTCTATTTCTTCTGCCATCCACGTTATAGGAGTAGAGTTTCTCAAAGTACATATTGATGATCCTCTAAATTTCTGCTGGATCTGCTGTAATTTCATTTTTCGTTGCTAACTGCATAGATTTTTGAGCCTTTCCTTTGTTTAATAAGGTTGTCTAAGAGTTTGTAAATTGTAAACTTGATATAGTCTTTCCAAGAACTAGCTCTTTGCTTTATTCATTTTTTGTATTGTTCTCTTAAAATCTATTTCATTGATTTCTGTTTTTATCTTTATAATTTTCTTCTTTGTATGAGTTTTGAGTTTGTCTTGTTATTCTGTTTCTAGGAGCTGGAAGTTCAGCCTTAGATTTTTTAATTTGTGCTTGTTCTAGTTTCCCAATATGGGTGTTCACTCCTATTATTTTGCCTCATAAGACTGTTTTCACTGTGTCCCATAAATTTCAGTGTGTTGTACTGGGATTATCAATTAGTTGTGCAAACTAACTGATTTATTCTTTAAATTCATCTGTGACCCACTGATTGTTCAGGAAGATGTTATTCAACTTCCACGTGTTTGTAATTCTTGGAATTTCTTTTCCTGTTAATCTCCAATTTCATTACACTATGGTCTGACAATATACAGAGTATAACCTCAATTTCTTTGCATTTACTTAAATATGTTCTATAAACTACCATGTGATCTATTTTGGAGAATAACCCATGTGCAGCTGAGAAGAATGTGTATTCTGATTTAGTGGGGTAGAACAATCTGTAGACATCTATTGAGTCCATTTCTTCAGAAGTTTGGTTCGGCCCTAGTAAATTGTGTTGTTTATTTGTTTTTTGTATAGTTGGCTTGTATTGTCCATCCCTCTAACACAGGAACCAAAACCTAGAATAGCTGTTCCCATGTGGGTGAAAGTAAATGTGAACAGTATAATGGGGTTTCCTTTCCAGGAATGCTGTACTTGTGCCCTAGCTGACAGCACACAGTGCTTAATGCATCATTAGGGACTTCCAGGCCTAAGGCTGCATCTGCTCAGGTAGGAGCCCATCATCAGTGCCAGAGTGATCTGGGAAAACAAAAGTCTCACAGGGATTAGCTACAGCTTTCTTCACAACCAGGTTGTGGCTCAGCATCACTTTCTCCACAGTTCTGCCTTTTGCACATTTTAGAGGTACATCACCTCAAAATTCTCCCCATCATCATTCTCCCCTCTCTCTGCAAGAAACTGTCTCAGATTCTGTTTTCAAGCAGCCTGTTCTAAGATTATCTTGCTAGACCCTGCATAAGTATACTATAACTATGAGAAATCAGCCTTCATTATGTCAAAGCATCTTAGAGCTCGTCTCTGGACCCTTGACAGTGAATATAACATCTGACAGTTACCAATTCTGTTCTAAAAGAAGATAGGTGCAGTTTATGCACTCTTCTCAAAATTCTAGGTTAGAATCAGAAATATTATAATGTATAGAAACTACTGTTTTACAGCTACAATCCACTGCCAAACCTTGACACCTTTTATCCACATCCCAAGACCATTTTGACAGAGAAAAGCCATCTCCATATCAACCTTCAATTTGCCTTGTGGATGCTATAAAAAAACTCCCATGTTATCTCTCCACTGTTATCTTTTGCATAAATGAACAAATATTTATTCACTGTTTATTTTGTGGCAAATCCTGGGCTAGATGTTGAGCAGTCACTTAATCCTGCTCCCAGACCTCCCAGGGAACTGAACAAACAATGAAGAGAGTGAGATCGTTCAGATTCTGATGGTTGCTATAATGGAAAGCTGCAATAAGAGAGCCTCTTCTGGATGAAGTAGGCAGAGAAGATTGTCTGAGGTAGCGACATCAAGTATGGGTCGAAGGACAAGTGGAAGCCTGTCAGGCAGTGGCAGGGGAAGGATACCATGGACTCCAGCTGGTAGGGGAAAGCAGGAATAATGGCCAGAGAAACTAAAGTACAGTTGAGCAGGGGAAATGTAGTGAGAGAAGAGATTGAGGCACTTTGTATTCACTTATTCAGTAGAACTGAGGAACGCTTCTGGCCCGTCCTGTTCTCACTGCACTATATCTCAGTCTTTCTCATTTTTGTTTTGTTTTGAAGCAAGGTCTTGCTAAATTTCCCAGGATGGCTTTCAATTTATAAACCTCCTGCCTCAGTCTCCTTGGTAGCTCAGATTACCGGTATAGTCACTATGCTCAGTGTTCGCAGGCATTATTACCAGAGATAAATGATGCTTCTTTCCTGGACCAGAGATTGGCAACTTCATTTTATTGAGAACCAGAAAATAAACACTGCAGTTCTTGGGAACAATACATCTCTCTCATGTATTCTTTATCTTCATTGTTGACCTTTTTCAGTTTTCATTTTTACTATCTAATTGCTGTATATAATGATCACATTCCTCTTGTGCAGTTAATACACACACAGAATGCATCTGAATTCTTTTCCGTCTCCTTCTCTTCCCATCCCTCCCTCCATTTCTTGGTACCTTCACTTTTCTGCAAAAAAACTCTATATTTTCAATTTTCTAACTTTTGCAGTGTTCTTTATTTACACATTGTGTTTCTCATATAAAAGAAACCATCTGATATTTACATTTTGGTGTCTAATTTATTTTGCTTTCATGGTGCATCCTTTTTTCTACAAAAATCTACAGTCTATCCATCTTTATTGCAAAACAGTACTTTATTATGTGTTAATGCCACATTTTCTTTATACATCAATCTATTGATGGACATATAGACTGCTCCCATGACAGCCATTATGAGCTTTGCTACTATGAACATGGGTGTGCATGAGTCATTGTAATACAATGTCTCTGATTCTTTCAGGAAAACACCAGACACACAGCTGATTCAAACAGAATTCCTAGTTTTAGTCTTTCAAGGCAGCTCTTTACAGATACTAGAGTGGTTGTGCTAGTTTGTATTCCCATCAATAGTACAAAAGAGTTCCTTTTCCCCTATAGCATTTTAAACACATAAAGCTCTCTCTGGCTCATAGGCAGCGTCCCAGACTTGTCCAGCTAAGCTGGGTTGCTGATCTATGTTCTAAGAAGTATTGATCTATGTTTGTTTAGAGTGATTTAAATCTTTTAATAATTTCCTTTCTCTTTTTGCTTTGGAAGTCAGGAGGCTCACAGTGGAACATCTTATCTTCTTCATTCTATAGGATTTCCTAATTATTTCAATGTATAAATTATACATAATATTACTATTATACTTTTACTTTTTCTAGATCCAAATCTATTCATTTTAAAAATATATACTTTTGTTATCATTCTGTAAACTTATTTACAGTTTGTATTTACTTACACATGATTTGTAAGTAAAGTAGGTATGGCTAAATAAACAAAGAGTGGATGAATAATTCAATAGTCGAGACAAAAGTTGGCCCTCCCCAAATACGTTTACAAAGCACAGTGAGGGGTAGAGATGCAATGAAGAGATGACTGAAAAAGACTGTTTCACCATCTGCGGTTTGGGGAATAACCTTAACAGGAACCAGGGCAATCCTCACTTTCAGTCCAGTTGCCTCTGCTACTCAGTGTGGTATATTCTCAATATCTCCACAGAACTTGAAATCCTAGGAGGATGAAATCCTATATACACTAATAAAGGGACAGCTAGCAGCTGAGAGACAAACAGGAAGTCAGGTCAGCCCGCGGAGCATGCTGGGAAACGACCTCAAACAGCAGATTGGCCTGGAAGCTACAAGATTTCATTACACAGCACATAACTTAATATGTAATAATTGTTTCTAGAATTCTCCATTTACCCTTTTTTGGAATGTGGTTGATGATGGAGAATGGAAACAGAAACCACGGATATAAGAAAACCACTGTACTATGGCTTCACAGACTACGACTCATGTTCTGCATGCACTGTCTCATTTCAACCCCAAACAACACCACGAAGTAAGAAAAACTCCAGAATTTTGTCGATGAAGGAAAACAGGTTGGAGGCCCACATGGAGGTGTGATGGGATTCAAGCTTTCCTGACTCTAGAGCTCTACTCCTGAGCACGAGCGGCATAAATTGAATAAACAGAGCTGTCCTGGAAGGACACGGTCGCAGGGCAAGCTGCTCCCAGAGACAACCCAGTCCTCTGGGCCCTATGGCTGCTGGTGTCCTCGGTTTGGGGCTTCCCAGACACACTGTTTTCCTTGGCAATTTATCTGACATCTTGCTGAAAACTAAATACACTTTTTATGAAAGATTTTTAAAAAGTTTTTAAGGCTAATGTAATTATCTCAGTGCTTTCCATAATTCCGTGCAAGAACCAATATCTCCCAGAAGCTTCAGAAACACAACTTATTTAAAAATCACTTTCCCCTTAGATCACAGGCTGCCTGTATTTCTCCTCGCTTCCCTCTGCTCTCCTATTCAGATTTGCACAAAGCAAGATTGTTGTTCGGTGGGAATCTATCATCTCCTTCTGCTCATTATCCCTGATATGAAGTTATATAATCTCCTGTTTGTGGTACCGTAATCATTTCCACAGCAGCTCGAAGGGGTGGATTTGAGAAAGCGTGAGCTGGTGGCAGGAGGACAGCCGCTTTGGGGAAATGTAGATCCCGAGCCCGGCAGGTGTTCTTAATCCCAAGGAGTGGGAGTCCGGACACGAAACCATTTTCTGTCTTGCTCTGTCTTCAGAAACATATTTCATATACTGAGTGGTTTTTAAATTAAACATGGAAACACCTGCTTCTTTACTTGTAGAGTGAAAGAGGAGCTACACTTTGTACCTTTTATGTTTGACCTTTGTATCAATTTCCTTCACCAATATTAAGCACCTGGCTCTCCAGGTTCTAAGAGTTGTGATCTGTGGCACATGATCTGACGATCTAATCATAGGGTTTCAGAGTTGTCACTGTGAATTCTAATCTTCCTCTATGCTGTAGAATTTCTGTATCACCATGAGTAAGTTAGTTCATATCTCTTGGTCACATTTTCCTCCTTCAAATGGGAACAGGAAATCAAGTCCAATAGGGATTAGTTATTTAAGTAACACGGTGCTACATAACTGCTCAGTGTTATTTTCTGCATTACCAGGAAAATAAAAGAAAATATCATTCCTGCATTTTTGAGAAATGATAGCACGTAAACATTTCACTGGAGACTCTTCGGTGCCCGCGTGTGTTTAAAGACAGGAAGAGAGAGAGATGGGCGGGCAGATTGAAGCTGAGGAATGCAGGGCAGAACTGTGCCCGACTCCGCAGCACAGCAATCAGATGTGATAGTCTCAGGTGGGACCCGGCAGCGAGCGAAGATGAGCCCTTGAAAAAAAACCCCACAGATTCTGTTTCCAGGGAAGGGTCCTTAATAGTAAAAGATGAGAGAGTAGAAATACAGAAAATACATGTTATATAAACAGAATCGTTTCCAAATAGAAAGCTGTATGAGAAGCAACATCATCTCATCAAGTGAAAGTAAGACAGAAGCTTCGATGTATGCTTTGTCTAAATAAGAACCATTTTCTGAACGTGGCAGGAGGCATGGAGCACATTCATCCAGGCTCCATGAGAGAGGACTCAGTGCATAGCTAAACCACAGGGACTGGGGGAGAGGAAGCGGAGACAGAGATCTCTGGATGAAAGAACTTCGCCCAGAATAAACTGGGCTGCCAGTCCACTGTAGACTGGCAGCAGTTTTCTTCTGTGACCATGTGGTTGAGCAGGAGCCAGGGCCTACAGCTGCTGCCCACTATCTTCAGAGAGGCCCACACTGCAGATCACTAAATCAGAAAAAAGAACACATTCAAATTTAACATGTGATTTCTACTAAATTGCTTTTGCATCATTGGAAAGTTGAAAAACTGTAACGCATGCCATGATAAATTGGGAACTGTGTGTAATTTTGTGACTAAATAGGCATTGATTTGTTTGATAGTATTGATTACCTACTCTGTTAAAGATTCAGGAAAACAGCAGTAAACAGAACACAGTCTTTCCGTCCAAGGAGAATGCATTCACAGAGTTGTAGAGAGAGAGGGAGATAAACGAGAAGCAAGAAAAAAGCTGAAGAGAAATGACAATAATTTGAGGCAGTGATGAGGACCTTAAGAGTGTACAAGAGCAAAGGTGTCTGAAGGTAGGGTGCCTCCCTGCCCCGCAGTGCCCAGGAGGAAGTGGCTTGGGAAGAAACCTATGTGGAGTTCAGGGAGAACACTCAGCCAGCGTAAGGAGCAGTTCACTGTGCTGCAGAGAAGAGCTAGTGTCTGGAGAGATGCAGTAGGTGAGTGGGAGATACGGGCAGGGACACAGCACCCACTGCTGACCCATCACAGCAGGTCATGTTCACTTCATCCTACATGCAATGAGGTGATGGTCAAAGACTGAACGTGCAGAATGGTGCAGGCTGGTTCATACTCAAAGCTGAGCATTTAGAATGGATGTGCTGGAGTCTGGACAGGAGAAGGGAAAAGTAAGGGAGCGATGCTTGTGCACTGGGGAGAGACTGACCATAGGCACAAGAGAAACACAATGGGATGCAGTCAACGGGACCACCAGGGGTGGGAGCACTGGTATCTGGGGCTTGGGTAAGGAAATACAGATGACTCCCAGGATCTGTTGAAGAAAACATGAGTACATAAATAACTCTGGTTAATGAACAGTGCTCATCCTAGAATCATGAAAAGTCCATTCTCAGAGAAAGAGAACTATTAGGTTAAAGCAGATGATATGATCATAACAATTAAAACTGGGGGCAGACACATAGGTCCTATGCAGTGTACCAAGAAGGCAACTCTCTGCCTTAAGTTTTCATGTAATAATCTTGAAGAAGGTTGTGTGACCCGCCCCCTCTGCATGCTAAAGATTAACAAAGCTCATTACTGCCACACAAAGGAGAAGAAGACCAAAGAGAGGTCCCCGACCTATGTCCTTGACCATGTTTGGATTGCTACACCACTGTAAAATCGCAAAAATGTTGACTGACCATTTAGACTGTGTGAATAAATTCAGTTCTACCTGAGATTCTGTATTTCCTTTTTTTTGGTGCTGGGAATTGAACTCAGAACAATGCACTTGTGAGACAGGCACAGTGCCACTGAGTTACATCCCTGCCCAAGATTCTGCATTCTCACCTTTAACACAAAAAGGGATATTCATTGGTGAGGGATGTAGCTCAGTGGCACCTTGCCTGCCTGGTATACACAAGGTCCTGAATTCAATCCTTGATACTGAAAAAAGAAAAATAATAATAAACTAATCTTGCCAGGGATTTCATTCAAGCAGTACCATATCTATCTTGGAAGCACAATAACCTGAGTGCACTCCCTGTTACTCATAAAACATGTGCATAAAAGAAAATATTGAGAACTATTCGGATACTTATAATAAGGAAATAACTACATATTTAGAAATATACCAAGATATGCCTTTGCAATTTAAAATTGTCATTTACATAAAATTTTAAAAGAATTTTGCAAGAGTTTTCATATCTATGAGTTTGTACTTAAGAAAATGTCTCTTCAAATTATAAGTACCATATATATTCCAGAAAATCTAATGAACCAGAAGTGGAATAACCAGAAAATGCCAGAAACAGAAAAAAAATGTACATTCTGATCTCTGTGAAGTAGCCTTAATTTTCATCTGAATATCAACATAGCCCCCAAAAAGTTGCCTTCTTGAATGTAGTGCCTGTCCACTGTCATCTCACTGTGCTATCATGGAGATTTAAGATGGTTTCTGTTGTCCTGCTGTTGGAGCAATCCCCAAACAAGAAAATCAGATCAAAGAATTGTATAATTATTGTGCATTCTGACCTTTGTACATATTCAGTCAGAACATTTAATACAACACTTTTGCATTTATCTGCTCTTTCACCTAGTAAGTGATGTCATTGAAAACAAGACCTGTACCACGGATCTTTGTGCTACTACTGCTTAGTACATGATGTACCATAACTTGTATCTAGGGATTCCCAAAACCTTATGCACTCATAGATGGGGCTCTTCAGAGCTGCCTGGATCCAGGGCATGTGCTGCTGAAATAAAGATAGTGACATACTAAATTAGGACACTGATTGGAATTAGCATAGTTCTTGGTGGCATCACCCAAAAGACTGGCACTCTGGATGGGATAAAAAGTAAATGGCATCTGGCTTCTTGCATATGTTTGCTTCTTTCCATTTACCGGGTACTGTCCCTCCTCTGTGATGCCCCTCTGATAAGCCACCTGCCTTGGAGCCAGTTGACTATGGACTGGAACCTCTACAAACTGTGAGTTAAATAAACCTTTCCTCCTTTAACTTTGGATATTGAGTATTTTGTCTCAGCAAGAAAGATTATAAGTAAGACAGTATGTCACTCTTGGGAAACAGAGGATACATGCTTACTGAGTAAATAAATAAATTAAATCATCAATCTAATTCAATATACTCATTTTATGAATAAAATCCATGTATTCACTACAAGTTAATGGTTGCACTTGAACCAAACATACTTTTTTTTTTATTTTCAAAATTTTCCAGACTCTAGTTCATAGTAGCTGCTCTATTTTAAGGCAATATAAAAATAATATAAAATTCAATTAATATTTTTAATGTCCTTGAAATTATTGGGAGAATTTTTAACTTGCATTGGAAAATATCACCTTCAATAAATATAACCTGAGTTTTGTCTGAACGGAGAACTTGGTTCTTCTAGTGACAATGGCTTTAATTTGAGACTTGAGGTGGGACTTGTAGGCAAGTTGAGAAAAAGGAGCCACATAAGGACAGAGGATAGGAGGTTAGGGAGGAGAGAAAAAAGCATACTGAAAATGATCCAAGGGGAGAAGGACTTCTAAAACATAAATTTAAAAATATAACCCATTGTGAAAGTATTAATACTGTATTTCTACCCAAAGAAGTGGGACATATTATGTGATTCATAGTCCCAGCATCACATAATAAATGTGTCCTGTCCTAATGCATGAAAATCTGCAGGCAAGTTATTAACAAGCAGATGGTTCACTCTCACACCTGCCGGTGCCTCAGCCCTGTTTGTTCCTTTTGCTGAGTTGCAGGATTCTGTTAATGGAAACTCTGAAGATTCTGAAACCTATTTCAGTCCTGTGAGGTGCCAGTAGACAATCAGCTGCTGCACTGAAAAGGTGAAGGAATCTGGGGGTGATGGGGAATGCACTTATTTCCCAGACATCACAGAACACTCTGAACCCCAAGGAATCAAGCCCTGTGCATCCAGAATAAAATAGAAATTTGCTTCCATGACATTTAAAGGTCTTGGAGGAAATTAACACCAGCACTTAGAGTTTTAAGGCTTTGGGCACTGAAAGAAAAGAGTAGAGGCACCAGGCAGGGAAGTTTTTCAGTTGGCCTGCGCTCCCAGGCTATGTTTAACTCGTGCTTTGGTGGTTTCTCCCAGGAGTGGCAAAGGACGATTTGGCTGAAATGAGTGGTGCTGTGATTTGAATGTAGCCCCTAAAACTATGTGATGGAAACTTAATCCTCAGTGCAACAGGATTGGAAAGCATTAAGACAAGGGTACAAGTCTTTTAAAATGGATTAATTCACTTTTCCAAAGAGTTTGTGGCTGCAAATTGCATAGCTCACTCTCCATCATGCATGTGCTGTCTTCTACTGTGTTAGGGATTAGCCTGGGAGCCATCACAGTACAACAAGATGTGGCTCCTCAGTCTTGGTCCTCGTTGTCTTCAGAACCATGAGCTGAATATGTTTCTGCTCATTTAAATGCCCAATCTGCGCTATTTTGTTGCAGCAGCATAAAATGGACTAAGACACATGGATGGCGTATGCCTGAATTTGAGTTGGCTTTGGGTCAAATGCAGCTTTTTCTAACAGATATTTACTCAGTATTGAATTGGGCTACAATGTCAGTGGAGAGTGGTACATTGTTAGAGTTCTGAGAGACTGCTTTTGAATCTGTAAGATTTGGATACAGTCCTGATTCAACCACTTGTTGCCTGTGGGAAAATAACCAAACAGTTCAGCCTCCCCCAAATTGGACTTTCACATGCCTAATACTAATATTATTTATATTATGTCCTTAAGGGGCTTCTACAAACTGAATTAGCAAGTGGATGTAAAGTGCTCATCACAGGATATGACACAGACTTGAACAATCAGTGTGGTTGGCTTCGGTGATAATGCTGATTCCTGCATAAAGTATCAGTTGCAAAGATGGCTCAGACCAGATGGCTGTGAATAGACATATGTCTGTCTCTGTCTGTATCTTTCATTTTGTGTGTCTCCCTCCTTTCTTCTGTTTTTGTTTTCTCTTGTTTTTAAGAAAAGTTGCCAGTTGGAGTTGTGCCTTCCAGCTTTGGTTTGGAACAGCAGTTATTCTATGAAGGCAAATCATCTCTAAACTTTGTGTTGAGGCCAGAAAGCAAAGCAACACAAAGAGAGAGCAAATGACAAAAAACAGAATCATTTCCCACACCTACTGGCTCTGACAATTGTTGGACTCGGGAGCCAGCATAAAAAGCTCCAAGGATCTAGTCTATCAAGGGCTTCCTTGTGTTTAGTGTTCAGAGAGATGGATGAACCAGTCTGTGGGACAACACGCGTAGGAGGTGGCAAAGAACACATCTTGCTTCTGTGATTAGCACACATGCTGGCCAGACGCAACAGGACTCCCCATCTCAGGGAAGCTCTCTCTTTTACTCTAGAGTCTGAGGCACCATGGCTGCCTTTCTTAGAGAATATGAAGTTAGCCTTTGGTTTCAAAGTTGTAGCAAAACAGATCCCCGGAAATTGGCCTCCCAGTGAAATAGCTGTGATGCAAATGGAAATCACTTGACCTTTCAAGTTATTTCATACCTCTCTCCTCTGCCTTTTCTTCTTCTGGAATCTATGTAGACAGCAGGTAGTATTCATTGAATAATCACCACTTTAGCTTAATATAGAACACAAGACATGTCTACTAAAAAAATTGAGAATATACCAGATCAAAGAAAGAGAAAAGAACCAATATACCACTTAGTCTGTGAAGTCTAAACTGTTATTCTCTCTATTCTTCCAGCAACTTTTGCCAGCTACCCTACCTTTAAAACAGCTTGATTCTGAATTATTATTACCATTCATTTTCATAACATGCCATATGCAGAGATATTAAATCATGGAGGCACATTTTCTCATTGTTGAATATGAATAAAGCTGAAATGAAAGAGGGTAAAATAAAGGCATTTAGAGGAGACTATATTTAGTCTATCTCTAAAAGCTTTTAACATATTGCTGACTTACACAGCTTGCCCTAGGATGATTCAAGAGATCCTACCAGCCTCTTATTTTTGATTCCTTCCTTCTAACAAGCTTTGGAATGGCCCCAAATTTCATCAGAACTAAGACAAAGGGAAAAAAAAAAAGGATCAGATTCCACACAGAGCTGTCAGCTCCTGAAAGGTTTTGTGGTAATATTGACAGTGAGTACTGACATAAATGATGAACAGCAAGGCTGAGAAGCATGGAGGTCACACGGAGCCCAGTGATGACAGAGATGGTGAGTGCTGTTAGCAGACAGAACAAGAAGCCAGATCTGGCCACAGGAAATTCCACAGAACTGGGCTTTTTCTGGTTATACAGGTTTTAACTTTCTAGATACAGGGTACACAAAATCTAGATGAAACTTAAAGAAATAAAACAAATATCAGACAAGGAATCTATATACACACCTGTGCACATGTGTTCTTGTAACATTTAACATATTCAACGAATGATTTTCGGTGTTGCATCCTTTCTTTGTACATTGGCCCAAGCTTTCTTACATTTGTTTAAAGCCTCTGTTTGAAATATCCTCTTATTCTTTTTACCATTTTACTCCTTTCTCTTTTTTCTCTTCAGCTCAAGCTTAAAGGTGAAGATGCTTCTTCCAGCAACCCTCACTTCATTAATGGTTCCACTCATTTTCTCAGTCAAAAATAATTATGAAACATATCCGAGGTAGCAGGCATTATGCTAGGGGCTTTGTGCTGGTGAGATTTCTGTCATTACAGCAAAATAGCTGTGATAATTAATTATGAAGAGAAAATATTTGTTGTGGCCCCCGGGGTGTGAGGTTCCAGGCCATAATTGGTCTGTCCTATCGCTGTGGACTGTGATGACGCTGCCCATCAAAGTGAGAGTGTGTGACAGAACAACAATGTCCACCTCATCGGTAGAGTATCAAAAGGGTGATGGGGGTGCTAGCGCCCCCTGCAGGAAACGCTCTGAATAATCTATGGTTTATGAGGTCCTATGTCTCAAAGGTTTTGCCACTACTAAACTGTGCTGCTTTGGAAAATTTTAAATACATGAGCCTTGGAGGAGGGGTACTTTGAACATCCAAACTCTGACAGGCTTGAGAGTAGAGAAATAAACAGACCTTAACCCCAACTTTGATCGCATGGAATGTGAAGTTCCTGCATTGTCATATTACTCTATTCTAACCTGTTTTCTAATCCCTATTGCCTTCCATTGCAATTTTGGTACACATTTCTATTTCACCAACAAGAGTAATAATTTCTTGAAGTTGCAAGTGATTTTAGAAAGAAAGCATTCAGCTAACAGTACAGCTCATTGGTAGAGTGCTTGTTTAGAATGTACAAAGCCCCAGGTCCAAGACTCATCAACAAACAAGGACTCTTAGTTCTTAATTCTTCTATTAGTCCTTGACTGCTACCCCAAGACACTGTAGGCTTACAGCAAATAAAACTGTTAAAACAGAATAAAATAAAAATAAAGCTGAGGTATAGAAGTCTTGTAGCTATTCCATATTTCTGATTATTAAAGTGATTTCCTAGCACACTGTCTCTGTGAATATAAAATTGAATATAAAACTAATGGTCACCATCAAGCAAGTATCAACACATTTTACTTAAAAGAAAAAAAAATACTCTCATTTTAGCTTTAAGCAATGCTTAGAAAATTTCATCAACACATTGCAATACTAATTTAGAATAAGTTGGTACATAATGTTTAACATGCCTAAAAATACATTCACACTATGATTTGTTTCTTAGAGGCCACAGAGAGAAGTAATGTGAGAATGGTCTGCCTTAGAATATAATGCAAATAACTCTCTGATTGATCATCCTTTATAAATTGAAATTTGAGTCACTTATTATTTTTTCTTCCATAGTGTGATCAATATTTGTGTGCTTTTTCTAGTTTGTGTTTCTTTTTTCTCTTTTCATCCTCTAATAACAAAAGTTAACCTCCTAAAAGATTTTCTTAGTAACTTAGATTTTATTTGGGAGATTTTTCTTTGTGTTTAACTCTGTCCTCTGCTTTTAAGAAGGGAGTTTCACTAGTTCTGTGATGAGCTTTATCACTAGACAGCACACTAAAAACAAACACAATGACAAAAATCATAAACCAAGCATAAAAAAGGTCTCTGATCCAAAAATTAAACCCACACTTTTAGGATCACATTTCACCTTCTCTGGTGGGCTCCACTTACTCCTCTGCCAAAAGGTCAGCTTGTAGGAAATGCTGAATGTCTGCAGCCAGCTGTACAGGAAGATGCCTGTAGTTATGATCTGTATGTATCGTTACATGTATGTGTTGTACATGCACACTGCTGTGCAAAGGATCATATAATACATATTATTTTGTTACTTGCATGACTTGTGGCCCAGAAAGTCTCATGTGGCCATAGGTAGGGCTTTTCAGAGGAAAGGTGGTTGTACCTAGAGTGTGGGATGTGGGAGTTGATTCATGGTGTGATTGTAGGATTAAGAGCACCCTGTCCTGTGTGTAAATGCCACCTGCCCTGGACAGAATGTAAGGGACAGACAGGGGGAGCTGCTGTGATCACTGGCTGCTTCTTTATGACTCCTCTGCTCTGCTGCTTTGAACTTCTCCTCTGCAGTGCCCCTCTGCCATGTCACCCTGCCTTGGGGCCAACAAACTATGCAATGAAACTTCTAGAAACTCTGAGCTAAATAAACTTTTTGTCCTTTAACTTCAAGTGTTGCACATTTTGTTTCAGCAATGAGAACAAGTCAGACAGTTACTTTCTTTTTTAAACTTAACACTGTTAACTTTATCTCCCTCATGTGGGCCCTTTCCCTCCTTCCAGTTCTTACATAACATTCCACAGTAACACTGTGTGATGGCACACCCCAACATTCCCTTTTAGGGGAACATTTAGGTAATTCTCTAAGATATGTATAGATATTTTAAATATGTTTTTCTTGAACTTAACAAAAATCTGAATAATCTGGGTTTGTTTGTCTCTTCTCAAGTGCATTCTTCCAGAGCCATCCAGACATATGAAATAAATACAAGAAGATGGTTCTGGAGTTCCTTGGCTCAGCCTTCTGGTCTCTTTTCAGTTAGTTGCTGTTCCCGCTATGCCCACAGTACCCTCTAAGATATTCTGACTGAGTCTAGGTGTGTCCATAGTGAGACTTGCAAAAACTAAAGATTCAGGACAGAAGGTCTAGAGATGCTTCTTTCTCAGAAAATATCCCACGATTTGGCTACAGACAAGGAGACCCATTCGTTATGAGGATGTCTTTAAGCAAATGCCTTGAGCCAGCCTTCAATTTGAGATATTTACAGAATTGAAGATTCTGTAAATGACAACTGTGATGACAGTCTGGGAATAGTCCTCATCCTTACACAAATGTAGAAGGATGGAAGGCCCCTGCAAGTCTTGCCGACTTTTCCAGGTGAAAGCCTTCTCTCATTATTGGAGCTGAGGACGGGCTGCCCTTTATCTGATATGCAGTGCCCTGTAAGAAGCTTTTTATTGTAGCAAGTTTGTTTTTCAAATTATGATTTCCTTAGGCTGCAAACAAAGAGCATTTCAAATTCTCCGTATACGAACTGGCAAAGAAGGGTTTGTAACTGATATATGATATATGACAACAAGGAAATAATTTGAGAGTAAACTCTATTTTTAACTCAAAGTGCATAATTCATACGCTATCAAATGAGAAGCTATAAGAGTAAATACCTAGGTTATTGTTTTTCTTTCTCACAACAGATAAATTGTTCAAAGCTTAAATATTTATTGTGCTTCATAATTCTCAGTGACTCATATCATCTTTACACTTAGTAATTACTCAGTGAACATCTGTTGAATCCACTGGGTCACTGAAGGCAAATTTATTTTTCTGTTGTGAGGGAAAAGTGCACGAACATAGTAGAGTTACTTGAGTAAATTAAGTGATAGTTGGGTCAGAGGTGCTGATCAAAGTCTAGAGGAGGAGCAGATGTGAGGTGACCAGTTGGCATTACAAAGTTAAACAAACACTTAAGTAGTTCCTGCCTCCCTCCTACAGAGAACCCATGGAAGCACAGCTCTGACATAGTCCCTTCTGCACAGAACAACTGGCTGCTCTGACTTCTGCCTTCTCTGTGTCTGTCCTCGCCCTCCAGAGGTGGTTCTGCATCCATAGACCCCTGCTTGGAGCTCCAGCGAATACTTCTTAACCAAACAGTCCCATCTAGTCACATAACCATTCACTTCGATTTAGTCTAGAGCTTCCTACTTGTCAAGTAATCAATCAGGTCCTCCTTAGAAATATACTTCATTGTCAAAACATGAATCTTGGTAGGAAATATGACCATTATGTCCATGCTATGTAGTCGCTTTTCCTATATGATTATACCTTTTTATCCCACCAAAAGTATCATTCATTCCAAAAAGTCATACAAAGAGTAACTGATGAAATTAAACTTTACTAAGTACAGTTGTATTTTTGAGTAGAGCTCGATAAAAAGCCATGAGTCTAATTCAGTGAGACAGGTACTGGTCCACGAAGACATTCCTCATACCCATTTTAACACCATATTACCTGACTATTAATGCAAGAGCTCACTCATTTTTCCATTTTAAATTTCTTTATACAAGAGTTGTTTTTGTTTTGTTTTGTTTTTCCAAATGGGGTTGCTGCAGGACATTTTTTCTACATACATACAAAAGGAGAAACTATCAGAGTCCAGGGTGTTTGAGTTACAGACAACAGTTACATTGTGATATATTATTGTACCTAGATTTTCCTATTGTCATTAAGCCTCTTAATCATAAATATTCCATGCATTCTCTATTCCCTCTGGGCACTATGAGTCACGTCTTCTCAGAAAGAAAGTGTTCTCACAGGCTGCCACTCATAGCCATTGTGAGAGACAGACACTCAGCATGTACTGTGCAAGTGTTTACTGAATTCACAAAGAGGAGACAGCTTCACAGAAACACACGTCTCAGCAGAGCCTCCTGCACAGATGTCAGATTTCCATAGAAGCCTCCCAAGGCTCCTAGAGCCCACAATGGACTATTTTTAGTTTTGATAATTAATACTGGAGGAGAAAGGGAGGAGGAAGAAAATGTAGCTCCAGCAAAAAAGGCAATTACCATCTATACTATATATTCTCATCTATGAGATATGCTGTTTTCAAGAAAATAAAAAGAAAACCCTCTCCCAAACCATGGATTTTTATTTTGCACCTTGTTTGAACTACATGTTTAATTCTTCAAAATTCTAAGAACAACTCGCCTCCAAGGTTCATATACACAGCAAGTGTTATACCAGGCAGGAATTTACTACTACAAAAAAAATGTATTTCTGAGTGCCAGAAACAACATCTACTTCTTTCACAATTTCTGAGTAATCATGATCACCAATTGCTACATGGGACTTTAGCCAAGGCTGCCTGTTCTTTCCCACAGGGTCTCCAGTGTCTTGCTTGTCAGGTATTTCCAAACTCCCTGCTCGAATCTGTCTTGCCTATGGAGAACTTTGCATTTTCATTTGACTTTCAAGAAAGGGTACTTTATGCTACCTGACTTTCAACCAGTCCAAGATGACAAAAAAAATAAATAAATAAATAAACTTTGGTTCTATGAGGGTAAAGAAATATGCTGAGAAGGCATCAGGAAGCACAAAGGGGCCAGCTCTTCCCCGGGCACCACCCCTTGTTCAAGTTTCCTAGGCCTGAAGCTCATTGCTGATGTCTTATAGGGTGGAGAGCTGCATCACAAAGAACCAGAGTATTTAGATTTCTTAATTTGGATTTTTAAACCCTATTGGGGGGTTCCTTTCCTTGGAATTCTGTAGTCTCTTTGTTACTACATAACTTGCACAAAATGTGTTTTTTCTGACAACTCCATCTGTTTCCATCCTAGCCTGCCCTTCTGCTGGCCACCTCAGAAATGTTGCTACTGCCCAGGAATCAGAAATCTTGACAGATTTCTACACCCAGCTGTTATAGCTGAAGTCTTGGGCAGCCTCCTAATGTATGTGTGTGTTGAAGGTGTGGTCCCAGTTAGTGGTGCTAGTGAGAAGTAGTGGAAACAGGAGGCAGGGCCTATCTGGAAGTGGTAGGTGAGATGGGATGTACTCTTGAGAGGACAGTGAGTCCCAACCTCATCTCATTCTCTGCTTTCTAGTTGCCATTGAGAGAGAATCTCTGTTCCTCTGTGCCTGCCCTGCCATGATGTTCTCCTCACCACCAGACCCCAAACCATAGGCTTAGAGACATAGAACAAATCCTCTGAAATCCTTAGCCAAACAAATCTTTCTCTCTTTATCTTTCCCAGGTTTTTTTGTCACAGTGGCAGAAAGCAACATATCACCTGGCTCCTCCGAATTACCAAGATTTGCATTTGTACTTTTGCATGTCCTCTAAGTGTCTATTATTGGTACATCAAAGGAATGACCATTTTAACATATTTAAAAACTGGTCTCAATCTCTTGTTTCTCTAAGACAATGATGGGAAACCTTTTAGAGATTAGTGTCAAATTATAGATCCAAACTCATTTCTTTATCACAAAATGCCAACACTGTAAATAAACCTAAATATAGAGGTTCTATAGAACCTTGTTTTAGAAAAAACAAGTGTACATAACACCCTTTGTTGTAAAAACACAACTCACATGAATGCCACAATTTGGCCAGGACTACAGTCTAAGCCAATCCCTACTCCACCCTGTGTATAGATCTGTGGTGCTACAGTTTCATTCATCACCCATGATAAGCCTGTAGACACCTTCTGTTGCTATTTCCTCTTACTCTCTAGTCCATCATCAATTCAAGCAATTTCATCTCCAGGAGTTGTAGATTCCAAATCTGCATCTTTGCTGTATCTACCTGGTGGAAACTCTTATCCTTGCGTAGGTAACTGCGGTAGTCTCCCAATCTATCTTCCTGTTCTGATGCCCTCCAATTCATTTTCCCTCTACCAGAGAGATGTTGTAAAGCATCATCTGGGGGCTATAACTGCCCCACCTAGAACTTTTCAGTGGTCTCCTCTCATCTGAAGGGTAACACAAAAGTTAGCTTGGTTTATAAATGGCCTCTGCTTCTTTCCTCCAAACAAACCAAAGACCCTATTTCTGCCTGGTGTGTTGTGCTCCAAAATTCCTGAGCTGCTTGACAGTGGTCTCATATATACAGTTATTATTATCTCTTAATTTTATCATGCCTTTTTAATTAAGTCAGTTACATCTTACATTCCACATGCAGTCATGATCTCTGATTTGATGAGGACAGCTCCAGATTCATCCTCTACAGCCTTGCTGCTTGGCACAGCCATTGGAACTGAACCCCCAAAATGCTATACCTCACTGAAGCACGAATGAGGTCTCACACAGTATTGGATGCTCAGTGTCCAGAACCCTTGTTTGCACCTCATATTTGCGAATTTTTAAGCATTCCTTTGGAAAGCAAGATCCACAGTATGAAAATGAACAAGCGGCCAGATTCAGAGAATGTACTGGATTCTATTCCTCTACCTTTGACAGCTAAGGAAGTTTCTGAAATTGCTATGGCAAATGGAAGAGTCTTGGTTTGAGAGTCAAATTATTCCCTTACTTCATCTACCTAAGAAAATGTGAGGAGGATCCTGAGCTATAAGTTCGAGTTTTCCTCCTATTTCCCATAGGAAATTTCTCTGTCCATTCTTTTTTTTTTTTTTTTTTTAAGGTTTTTGGAGACAGGGTCTCGCTTTGTGGTTCAGGCTGGCCCTGAGCTCAGCCTCAAACTCACATCACAATCCTCCTGCCTCTGCCTCCCGAGTGCTGGGATTACAGGCGTGAGCCACCACGCCCGACACTGTGGTATGTGGTACTGGTTGCTGCT